>OX494430.1:22507818-22687818 GCA_950381575.1 Plusia festucae | reverse complement strand
AAAAATCACATAAAAATTCATTTAAAACATTTTCTAAGTAAATTCTTTTTCTAAAACTAGCCAATATTATATTCTAATTAAAGGTCTCTTAAAGACCTATTCAACGATATAGCACACGTAGGGTGTGTCTATACAAAATTTTTTAAATAATTAGATTTTTCCGAAATTTTTCCTGTTTTTCGCGGTTTTCCCGGAAAATTTGTTCCCGGATACCATCCGTTATTCCCGTCGTTGGATAGAGGGCGTCGAGCCCGATCTGCCGACACCACTCACGTGGTGCTCCGACCACCAGGAGAACGTGAAAAAATTTGTTACTTGTTTTCTCATACATTTGTATTGAGATAGTTCACAAGTACATCAAATCCACCTAACCCCGACACATATTACAAAGAACGTTCGACAACTTTTTTGTTAATTGCTTGATTTTGGTCGGGTTTTCTTTATACACAGTTTCTTTTTGACTATACTATAACGTTCCGCGCTTTTACACGCGGAAAAACTTTAACATTTTCATAATTTTCATGAAAATTGATATTTTTTAATTGTGTATATTTTATCCATTTATAACTCTGCTGCTTATAATCGGATTTTCTTGATTTTTGCGTTGACGCGTAGATCTCGACGAGATCTTTCTAACGACACCCCATTTGGCACTTAAAGATTATATATTTTCAAATTTTTTTATAAAAAATCACATAAAAATTCATTTAAAACATTTTCTAAGTAAATTCTTTTTCTAAAACTAGCCAATATTATATTCTAATTAAAGGTCTCTTAAAGACCTATTCAACGATATAGCACACGTAGGGTGTGTCTATACAAAATTTTTTAAATAATTAGATTTTTCCGAAATTTTTCCTGTTTTTCGCGGTTTTCCCGGAAAATTTGTTCCCGGATACCATCCGTTATTCCCGTCGTTGGATAGAGGGCGTCGAGCCCGATCTGCCGACACCACTCACGTGGTGCTCCGACCACCAGGAGAACGTGAAAAAATTTGTTACTTGTTTTCTCATACATTTGTATTGAGATAGTTCACAAGTACATCAAATCCACCTAACCCCGACACATATTACAAAGAACGTTCGACAACTTTTTTGTTAATTGCTTGATTTTGGTCGGGTTTTCTTTATACACAGTTTCTTTTTGACTATACTATAACGTTCCGCGCTTTTACACGCGGAAAAACTTTAACATTTTCATAATTTTCATGAAAATTGATATTTTTTAATTGTGTATATTTTATCCATTTATAACTCTGCTGCTTATAATCGGATTTTCTTGATTTTTGCGTTGACGCGTAGATCTCGACGAGATCTTTCTAACGACACCCCATTTGGCACTTAAAGATTATATATTTTCAAATTTTTTATAAAAAATCACATAAAAATTCATTTAAAACATTTTCTAAGTAAATTCTTTTTCTAAAACTAGCCAATATTATATTCTAATTAAAGGTCTCTTAAAGACCTATTCAACGATATAGCACACGTAGGGTGTGTCTATACAAAATTTTTTAAATAATTAGATTTTTCCGAAATTTTTCCTGTTTTTCGCGGTTTTCCCGGAAAATTTGTTCCCGGATACCATCCGTTATTCCCGTCGTTGGATAGAGGGCGTCGAGCCCGATCTGCCGACACCACTCACGTGGTGCTCCGACCACCAGGAGAACGTGAAAAAATTTGTTACTTGTTTTCTCATACATTTGTATTGAGATAGTTCACAAGTACATCAAATCCACCTAACCCCGACACATATTACAAAGAACGTTCGACAACTTTTTTGTTAATTGCTTGATTTTGGTCGGGTTTTCTTTATACACAGTTTCTTTTTGACTATACTATAACGTTCCGCGCTTTTACACGCGGAAAAACTTTAACATTTTCATAATTTTCATGAAAGTTGATATTTTTTAATTGTGTATATTTTATCCATTTATAACTCTGCTGCTTATAATCGGATTTTCTTGATTTTTGCGTTGACGCGTAGATCTCGACGAGATCTTTCTAACGACACCCCATTTGGCACTTAAAGATTATATATTTTCAAATTTTTTATAAAAAATCACATAAAAATTCATTTAAAACATTTTCTAAGTAAATTCTTTTTCTAAAACTAGCCAATATTATATTCTAATTAAAGGTCTCTTAAAGACCTATTCAACGATATAGCACACGTAGGGTGTGTCTATACAAAATTTTTTAAATAATTAGATTTTTCCGAAATTTTTCCTGTTTTTCGCGGTTTTCCCGGAAAATTTGTTCCCGGATACCATCCGTTATTCCCGTCGTTGGATAGAGGGCGTCGAGCCCGATCTGCCGACACCACTCACGTGGTGCTCCGACCACCAGGAGAACGTGAAAAAATTTGTTACTTGTTTTCTCATACATTTGTATTGAGATAGTTCACAAGTACATCAAATCCACCTAACCCCGACACATATTACAAAGAACGTTCGACAACTTTTTTGTTAATTGCTTGATTTTGGTCGGGTTTTCTTTATACACAGTTTCTTTTTGACTATACTATAACGTTCCGCGCTTTTACACGCGGAAAAACTTTAACATTTTCATAATTTTCATGAAAGTTGATATTTTTTAATTGTGTATATTTTATCCATTTATAACTCTGCTGCTTATAATCGGATTTTCTTGATTTTTGCGTTGACGCGTAGATCTCGACGAGATCTTTCTAACGACACCCCATTTGGCACTTAAAGATTATATATTTTCAAATTTTTTATAAAAAATCACATAAAAATTCATTTAAAACATTTTCTAAGTAAATTCTTTTTCTAAAACTAGCCAATATTATATTCTAATTAAAGGTCTCTTAAAGACCTATTCAACGATATAGCACACGTAGGGTGTGTCTATACAAAATTTTTTAAATAATTAGATTTTTCCGAAATTTTTCCTGTTTTTCGCGGTTTTCCCGGAAAATTTGTTCCCGGATACCATCCGTTATTCCCGTCGTTGGATAGAGGGCGTCGAGCCCGATCTGCCGACACCACTCACGTGGTGCTCCGACCACCAGGAGAACGTGAAAAAATTTGTTACTTGTTTTCTCATACATTTGTATTGAGATAGTTCACAAGTACATCAAATCCACCTAACCCCGACACATATTACAAAGAACGTTCGACAACTTTTTTGTTAATTGCTTGATTTTGGTCGGGTTTTCTTTATACACAGTTTCTTTTTGACTATACTATAACGTTCCGCGCTTTTACACGCGGAAAAACTTTAACATTTTCATAATTTTCATGAAAATTGATATTTTTTAATTGTGTATATTTTATCCATTTATAACTCTGCTGCTTATAATCGGATTTTCTTGATTTTTGCGTTGACGCGTAGATCTCGACGAGATCTTTCTAACGACACCCCATTTGGCACTTAAAGATTATATATTTTCAAATTTTTTATAAAAAATCACATAAAAATTCATTTAAAACATTTTCTAAGTAAATTCTTTTTCTAAAACTAGCCAATATTATATTCTAATTAAAGGTCTCTTAAAGACCTATTCAACGATATAGCACACGTAGGGTGTGTCTATACAAAATTTTTTAAATAATTAGATTTTTCCGAAATTTTTCCTGTTTTTCGCGGTTTTCCCGGAAAATTTGTTCCCGGATACCATCCGTTATTCCCGTCGTTGGATAGAGGGCGTCGAGCCCGATCTGCCGACACCACTCACGTGGTGCTCCGACCACCAGGAGAACGTGAAAAAATTTGTTACTTGTTTTCTCATACATTTGTATTGAGATAGTTCACAAGTACATCAAATCCACCTAACCCCGACACATATTACAAAGAACGTTCGACAACTTTTTTGTTAATTGCTTGATTTTGGTCGGGTTTTCTTTATACACAGTTTCTTTTTGACTATACTATAACGTTCCGCGCTTTTACACGCGGAAAAACTTTAACATTTTCATAATTTTCATGAAAATTGATATTTTTTAATTGTGTATATTTTATCCATTTATAACTCTGCTGCTTATAATCGGATTTTCTTGATTTTTGCGTTGACGCGTAGATCTCGACGAGATCTTTCTAACGACACCCCATTTGGCACTTAAAGATTATATATTTTCAAATTTTTTTATAAAAAATCACATAAAAATTCATTTAAAACATTTTCTAAGTAAATTCTTTTTCTAAAACTAGCCAATATTATATTCTAATTAAAGGTCTCTTAAAGACCTATTCAACGATATAGCACACGTAGGGTGTGTCTATACAAAATTTTTTAAATAATTAGATTTTTCCGAAATTTTTCCTGTTTTTCGCGGTTTTCCCGGAAAATTTGTTCCCGGATACCATCCGTTATTCCCGTCGTTGGATAGAGGGCGTCGAGCCCGATCTGCCGACACCACTCACGTGGTGCTCCGACCACCAGGAGAACGTGAAAAAATTTGTTACTTGTTTTCTCATACATTTGTATTGAGATAGTTCACAAGTACATCAAATCCACCTAACCCCGACACATATTACAAAGAACGTTCGACAACTTTTTTGTTAATTGCTTGATTTTGGTCGGGTTTTCTTTATACACAGTTTCTTTTTGACTATACTATAACGTTCCGCGCTTTTACACGCGGAAAAACTTTAACATTTTCATAATTTTCATGAAAATTGATATTTTTTAATTGTGTATATTTTATCCATTTATAACTCTGCTGCTTATAATCGGATTTTCTTGATTTTTGCGTTGACGCGTAGATCTCGACGAGATCTTTCTAACGACACCCCATTTGGCACTTAAAGATTATATATTTTCAAATTTTTTATAAAAAATCACATAAAAATTCATTTAAAACATTTTCTAAGTAAATTCTTTTTCTAAAACTAGCCAATATTATATTCTAATTAAAGGTCTCTTAAAGACCTATTCAACGATATAGCACACGTAGGGTGTGTCTATACAAAATTTTTTAAATAATTAGATTTTTCCGAAATTTTTCCTGTTTTTCGCGGTTTTCCCGGAAAATTTGTTCCCGGATACCATCCGTTATTCCCGTCGTTGGATAGAGGGCGTCGAGCCCGATCTGCCGACACCACTCACGTGGTGCTCCGACCACCAGGAGAACGTGAAAAAATTTGTTACTTGTTTTCTCATACATTTGTATTGAGATAGTTCACAAGTACATCAAATCCACCTAACCCCGACACATATTACAAAGAACGTTCGACAACTTTTTTGTTAATTGCTTGATTTTGGTCGGGTTTTCTTTATACACAGTTTCTTTTTGACTATACTATAACGTTCCGCGCTTTTACACGCGGAAAAACTTTAACATTTTCATAATTTTCATGAAAGTTGATATTTTTTAATTGTGTATATTTTATCCATTTATAACTCTGCTGCTTATAATCGGATTTTCTTGATTTTTGCGTTGACGCGTAGATCTCGACGAGATCTTTCTAACGACACCCCATTTGGCACTTAAAGATTATATATTTTCAAATTTTTTATAAAAAATCACATAAAAATTCATTTAAAACATTTTCTAAGTAAATTCTTTTTCTAAAACTAGCCAATATTATATTCTAATTAAAGGTCTCTTAAAGACCTATTCAACGATATAGCACACGTAGGGTGTGTCTATACAAAATTTTTTAAATAATTAGATTTTTCCGAAATTTTTCCTGTTTTTCGCGGTTTTCCCGGAAAATTTGTTCCCGGATACCATCCGTTATTCCCGTCGTTGGATAGAGGGCGTCGAGCCCGATCTGCCGACACCACTCACGTGGTGCTCCGACCACCAGGAGAACGTGAAAAAATTTGTTACTTGTTTTCTCATACATTTGTATTGAGATAGTTCACAAGTACATCAAATCCACCTAACCCCGACACATATTACAAAGAACGTTCGACAACTTTTTTGTTAATTGCTTGATTTTGGTCGGGTTTTCTTTATACACAGTTTCTTTTTGACTATACTATAACGTTCCGCGCTTTTACACGCGGAAAAACTTTAACATTTTCATAATTTTCATGAAAGTTGATATTTTTTAATTGTGTATATTTTATCCATTTATAACTCTGCTGCTTATAATCGGATTTTCTTGATTTTTGCGTTGACGCGTAGATCTCGACGAGATCTTTCTAACGACACCCCATTTGGCACTTAAAGATTATATATTTTCAAATTTTTTATAAAAAATCACATAAAAATTCATTTAAAACATTTTCTAAGTAAATTCTTTTTCTAAAACTAGCCAATATTATATTCTAATTAAAGGTCTCTTAAAGACCTATTCAACGATATAGCACACGTAGGGTGTGTCTATACAAAATTTTTTAAATAATTAGATTTTTCCGAAATTTTTCCTGTTTTTCGCGGTTTTCCCGGAAAATTTGTTCCCGGATACCATCCGTTATTCCCGTCGTTGGATAGAGGGCGTCGAGCCCGATCTGCCGACACCACTCACGTGGTGCTCCGACCACCAGGAAAACGTGAAAAAATTTGTTTCTGGCCCGCCCACCCACCCATTTGTGATCAGGCATATCAATTCCGGAGACTTTTGCCCCCATATATTTGTGTTTCATCTGACTTGGGAGGCGATATCTCTGGAACCGGCTGACCTACAGACTTCGTTCTGGTGTCGTCGGGTAGCTTAAGAATTTACCTATACCGTGAGTTGTCAAACACACGTGAAAAATTTATAACTTTTTCACAATTTTCGTGAAAATATATATTTTACTTTTATAATAATTTTGACGGCGTATAACTTTTTTGTTTATTGGCGGATTCCTTTAGTTTCTCCACTGACGTTTAGGTCTCATCAAGAACTTTTCAACGATTTTCACTTTGATTTCAAAATTTTAATATTTACTATATTTATTCTCTAAAAACATAAATTTTTTTCTTAAATTCCTCGTATTCAATAACCATCTTTAATAAACTGTTTAATATCTAATTCAGATTGAAGGTCTCTTCAAGGCCTACCTAACAGTGTACCACACGCTGGGTGTACCAATAAAATTTTTAGAAAATAATTAAAAATTTTCAAAAATTTTATTGTGTTCTCGATTTTCCCGGAAGATTTCGTCCTGGACACTGATCGTATTCGCATCGTTGGATTGTGGAAGTTGGGCCCGCAGCAGTCTGGCGAGTAGAATACGCCATAAACATTTTAAATAATTTACAAATCACAAAAATTTAATTTAATTTTATTATTTATACAATTATCCCTATTTTAAATCATATTATACAATTTTAAATTTACTATATACAATTTTTACAATTTTATACCGAATTTACAACTTTTACAATCTTACGAATTAATAATTACTGTTAGGTTAGGGTTAGCCTAGGTTCTAAAGAATATCTCGTGGAATCCCTGAATCTCCAACCATGTTCCATACCCCTAAAAAGATAACCGCCCTAACACATCAGCCAACCTCTCCTACAAAGGTAAACCGAACGGCAACGGTTACCAAGCCCCAAACTAATGTCAGGAGGAGCATAGGAGAGTGGGAGGCTGGCAGAGTCCTCTTTCCAGAGGAATGCTCGGTTGCTCCACAGTGCGCAGACGCGTCTTCGAGGGAGATACCAGCACCTCAATCTCTGCCGGAGGCGGTTAAAATAATCCCGACCACTGCGCGAGCTGACAGAGTCAAGGAGGCGAGGGCCTGGGTGACGAAGGCTAAGACTGCTCTGAATGCGTCAAGAAATTTAAAAACTGATATAAAAGCGGACGTCACACAGGCCATCGACAGGCTCTACCAGCTTGTGAAGGGGGAGGAGGTTCACAAATCCGCACCTTCTTCATTACCCGCGTCAACTCGTGTGGAGAGGGAAGACGAGTATGACCCACAGCTATGGAAGGAAAAGGAGCAAAGGGAGGATGAACAAAGGATCGAGTCGGGAAGAGCGCAGGTCTCCCAATTGCTATCCTCATTAGCAGAGCACTCGAAGCTGATGAGAGACAGCAACAACACAGCCGGAGAACTAAAAAAGGCTCTGGAAAAGAACACAAAAGTTCTGGAGGAGACCAGCCACACGAGCGTAACGGAGATCCCCTCTAAAAATACGTATGCCAGGGTAGCGGCTGGAATGGCCACAGCCCTACCAAAGCCCATGCACTCTATCATAGTTAAGTCCACAGAGCCGATTGACACAAGTAGCAATCTTGTGGACATGATTAGAGCTGCAGTGGATGCGAAAGAAAATGGCATACGTATCGATAAAGTAAGAAAAGCAGGGGATCAAAAGGTGATAGTGGGGTGCCACAGCAAGGTGGAGCTGCAAGCGGTCAAGGACCGACTGGGTGGGACAGCCGAACGCTTCGTCGTTGAAGACGCAGTGAACCGGGACCCCTTGGTGGTGTTATTGGACGTGATGAAATACAACACGGACGATGACATCATCAAGGCGGTCACAAAACAGAATGCACATTTGCTGCGCGACATCAGTGCGGAGGACGTCAGGGTCTCGGTGAAATACAGGAAGCGATCAAGAAACCTCCTCGAAAACCATGTGGTGGTGCAGGTCTCGCCCCCAGTATGGCAGCGCCTGATAACAGCCGGCCGAGCACACGTAGATCTGCAGAGGGTCAGAGTTGTGGATCAAAGTCCTCTGATCCAATGCACGAGGTGTCTCGGCTTCGGTCACGGGAGAAAGCTGTGTACAGAAAAGGGGGACCTTTGTTCGTATTGCTGTGACCCTGGCCACCTTCGGACCGACTGTCCTCATCGACAGGCTGGAAAAGCAGCAATATGCAAAAACTGCAGCGAAGAGAAAAAGGATGTGACAGACCACGACTCCTTCGACCTGGACTGCCCAACGCGGAGGCGGTGGGATGCAATCGCACGATCCACCGTTGCATATTCCTGAGGACACTGTGATGAAAAAAGAGAGAGACAGCAACCGAAAACCTAGAGTCCAACAAAAAAGACACCGACGCCACACTAAAAACAAAGACACATTCATAAAACACATGACCAGGCAAAATGTAATGACCAGGACATCAAATTGGCACCAGCTTCATATGAAGATGGAACAATTGAGAGAAGTTAAATATATTAGCCCTAAGCAGGTCTGTAAAGCAACACACACAACAAAGCGCATAAAACACAACACAAAGCACAAAAAACACACAACAAACAAAAACACGCAAAAACACACAACAAACAAAAACACACATAAACACACAAAAACACAAAAACAAACACAAGTCAGGTGTCCTAGTAAAAGCAACCCTGGAATAATATATGCGGGCAGCAACAAGCAGCGGGTTCTTACGCAGGTTAAAAATAAAGCTGTCTCACTTTTTAAAATAATAATAAGAAACTTCTTCGGGTCTGTATATCGCGGTGCGAAGTGGTCTCGAAAAATTAAGCAAAATCATACTAATTTTAAGAAACGTTATTCTGGGCCATGGTTGAGAAGCATGATATTCACTGTTAGTAATATGATAGAAAAGGGTAAGTAAATAAAGAAAAGCTGTAAGACTATATATTGAAGTATATACCTCTTGCAGATGGAACGATGCATAAGATGGAAAAGCAAAATTACTGATATGAATGAGCTAAACTATGCGCTACAGCTAGGGCTTAGAAAATAGGATATAATAAATGAAACATACATAAAAGCGAAAACCACAAAACGCATAAAAAGCGATATGCAATAAAATAACTAAAAGATGCACTGCAAATGGAACATGCATAAAAAGAGCATTATGCAAAAAAGAAAAACAAAAGCAGAAAATACAGAAATTCTTATATAAGCAAAATAAATAAATGTAAAATACACAGTAACATAAACAAATGTAATATAATTATAAAGGCAGTAAAACTAATCCGATTCAAAAAGCAATGAAAATTGTACTAAAATTAAAAACCGATCAGCAACGTCTTTGATAGGCAAATGTCAAAGAGTGGCGTGCGATATTCATCACTAAAAAAAAAAAAAAAACCTAACCTAACCTAACCTAACCTAACCTAACCTAACCTAACCTAACCTAACCTAACCTAACCTAACCTAACCTACCTAACCTAACCTAACCTAACCTAACCTAACCTAACCTAACCTAACCTAACCTAACCTAACCTAACCTAACCTAACCTAACCTAACCTAACCTAACTAACCTAACCTAACCTAACCTAACCTAACCTAACCTAACCTAACCTAACCTAACCTAACCTAACCTTCTTCTTCTTCTTCTTCTTCTTCTTCTTCTTCTTCTTCTTCTTCTTCTTCTTCTTCTTCTTCTTCTTCTTCTTCTTCTTCTTCTTCTTCTTCTTCTTCTTCTTCTTCTTCTTCTTCTTCTTCTTCTTCTTCTTCTTCTTCTTCTTCTTCTTCTTCTTCTTCTTCTGCTTCTTCTTCTTCTTCTTCTTCTTCTTCTTCTTCTTCTTCTTCTTCTTCTTCTTCTTCTTCTTCTTCTTCTTCTTCTTCTTCTTCTTCTTCTTCTTCTTCTTCTTCTTCTTCTTCTTCTTCTTCTTCTTCTTCTTCTTCTTCTTCTTCTTCTTCTTCTTCTTCTTCTTCTTCTTCTTCTTCTTCTTCTTCTTCTTCTTCTTCTTCTTCTTCTTCTTCTTCTTCTTCTTCTTCTTCTTCTTCTTCTTCTTCTTCTTCTTCTTCTTCTTCTTCTTCTTCTTCTTCTTCTTCTTCTTCTTCTTCTTCTTCTTCTTCTTCTTCTTCTTCTTCTTCTTCTTCTTCTTCTTCTTCTTCTTCTTCTTCTTCTTCTTCTTCTTCTTCTTCTTCTTCTTCTTCTTCTTCTTCTTCTTCTTCTTCTTCTTCTTCTTCTTCTTCTTCTTCTTCTTCTAAGACTAACAGGTATTAGTGCGTCGGCACTTCGGTACCGGCTGTATGGTCCAGCGCCCCACCGAAGTAAGCTTTCACAAACGAGTTACAATTATATTTTTTTTTTTTTTTTTTTTTAACGTATGTTGTACCACGGATACGCCTTTATTCGATCGGACACGGTTTTTGTTACATAGTGTACCTATATATATTTTTTTTGTGATCTGTTTTAGCGGATGTTCAACGGTATTTCTTATCTATATATTAATACGTGATGCCAAAACTTTGGACCCCTTTTTACGAAAATTGCGCTGACGCAGGAGCATAAAATATATATTAATACGTGATGCCAAAACTTTGGACCCCTTTTTACGAAAATTGCGCTGACGCAGGAGCATAAAATATATATTAATACGTGATGCCAAAACTTTGGACCCCTTTTTACGAAAATTGCGCTGACGCAGGAGCATAAAATTTGGCACACTCATAGTTTATGTGTAGGAGAAGTGCAGAACGCTAATATTTTTCAATAAAAATGCTTATAAAGTACATTAAATCAATAAATAAAACATTACCCACACTACCATGCATTTCACACACACGTTTGTTTTGTTTTTCATTTACTATACTGACATTGACATAAATAAGTGGTTTAAGTTTTTACGAGTTTTTATATATCCGAATATAACGGCCAAGGACATTTAGCAAACGATGAAAGAGTTTTTACAAAAAACATTGTTTTCAAAGAAGTTTGCAATATGCGATAAAATATGCTCTAAATGCTTTTCCTCTTATAGCATGTTTTCTTTTAATACATTTTTTTTAAATAGATATTCTTTATTTTACTTCCTTTTAATTTCATATAATTTGTTCAAAAAAGAAATTGGCAAATAACAGTCTTGGTCAAATCTGTGGTTATAGTAGTTTAGTTTTCGACAGTAGAACCTTAATAATGTTTGAATATTATATTTTAATAATGTATATTAAGTCACTCACAATTTAAATTTATTATAAGGTCGAATTTCGACCATTGGGCGACCACTAGTTCAAATAGCTTTACTTTATGTATTTAAAAAAAAAATACAAGTTTAGAGGCTAAAAAGAAAACTTTTGTTTCTAGTATTTTTTTTTCTCTTTCCGTTTCTTAAATACATCCGACTTTTGCCAACATTCAGGGTCTTTTAATGTAATACATAAATAATCAATATAAATCACGGTACCTGGTCAATAATGAATACAGCTATATATTATAAATTGTTTAAATTTGATAGCTGAATACGTACGTACGGTCGTAATCAGCTGATAAATAAAATGTGAGTTTTGATTTATTACCCTATGACTACACTACATTCACGTCATCTAATGTAGCTTAGATCTGAATAACAATAACGTAGGAAGATAGGTACGATCTAAGTTGAGGAGCTGACACACGCGCTCAGCTGTTGTAGGTATGTAGTACGTAGGTAGTGATATCTTGGCGCATTGTAGGTGTTGGAGTGATAAGGTCGACGATTGCTTGTTGTGTTTTAAAATAATAATGCGTGTGATTTATGCAAAGATCAATTTGACACTACTTATACTCCATTTAAAATAGCATTAGACAGAAGTTAAAAAAGGTTATTTATAATGCACACTTTGTTGCAAAATTACAATAAACTTGTTACAGTTACGATTGACGCCTATAAATTAAAATCTATTTACATACCAGCTGTCACACTTATTTGTAATCATGTTAACCATTTTTCATAACAAATTATGTGGCTTTCATTTATTTATAATATTTCATTCCAATCTAAAATGACAGTGTAAATGCCAAAAAGCTAAAAGAAGCAGTGATGAACAATACTGGAACGTTTTTCGTTTTACTATTATCCTACCATTATTTATTTATTATATATTTATTATTTTATTATGACTAAATCCTATGATGAAGACGAAGAAGTTTCACTATAGTGTGTTGTAAGTTGTTATTTTAATTAAAATATTGTTCTAAACATTACTTTTATTTTAATCTTAATTAAATCTAAGTCATCATGACATGATTGGTTGTCTCATTCATTGTTTTGGTGTAAGTTTGTAATGTGTGATGAAGATATTGTTATAAATAAAGCGTAATTTTTAAAAAAAAAGGCTTATTTCGTTTATTTAAGTACTTAAAACAATTTCTTTGTTTTCAATTCCTGCTTCTGCGAGCCTCTTTTTTCTAATGCTATAATAAATGGAGTATAGTAAATATTAAATGAGCGGCGGGTACACATTACATATAGATAGCTATAAGGACTACAGTAATTGAACGAACAATAGGTAAATTCATTCCTATAGGTTTATGTCGGACATAAAGATTTTATTTTTATTTGTGGATGTTATTCGTAGAGTTGATTTCCTTCGTACCTACCTACTTAACAACCTTAGGTCCGGCAAAAATAACTTAAGTGTTCGTGTAGTACCTACACTTACCAAAACTGCCTGATTAGTATTGTTGGCGTATTTAAAAAAATATCAACGTATTTACAAATGATCAAAGGTTTACGTTGTAGGTACGTACCAATAAATTAAGTACCGAGGTATTTGTTACCTGGAGTTATTCGAAGTTTCCAACACCATAGTCACGGTAATACTTATCTATATAGATAGTATTACCGTGCCATAGTCTAGCACGACGTCGATGATTTACACAACACTAAAAGATTTGTTTATTCAGGGTCGAAAGCACTAATCACATTATTGCATTCAGGTACATAATTGTTGTGATTTTTTCCGTGTACACTAACATTTTAACGTATCTCGCACAAACTATCTGCTCTGACGGCATACTTGAGACCATCTCTTTATTAGAGTAATTGACGTCTATCATCTTTTAATACTGATAGGTACCGAGCGCGGGACGCTGACACGCGGTGGCGGCATCGCACAAACTGAGTAAACTGACTACGCTGCGGCGCCCGGTCACCGTGGTGGCGCGTGAGCCGGCCATCTTGGAATTTTGAATACATTAGCGATAGCGATAGGCCGATAGCGAACAAAGGATTGCGTTTGTGTGTGTGGCGGTGCGGTTTTAAGGCTAGGAACATACAGGCTGGATTTAATAGGGTGATTTACACTTACCGATTTCCGTAAATAAGAAAAACATACCTATCAATTTTATTAAAGATTCGGGTCGAGAATCATGAGCATATATATACCTCCTTAAAGGTGGCCAAAATGCGGATCTGCACCTTGTATAGTTAATGAAAAAAAAAAGCGCGCTGCTGGCGTGTTTGTTGCACCGTGATATCTTCGTGTGGCCAGAACCATTTAAGAGTCGTTGCAAGGTGGGTGAATCAGGGTGTTCTCATAAAATCACAGGCATTAAAATAAAAACAAAACGAAAACAAAAAGTGTATAATAAAATTTGAAATCAGTTTTTTGTCAGTTTGTTATGATTTTTTATCACATATTTTTTTTATACTTAAAAATGGTTAGCGAGTGATGTGGGCTGCGGGGACCGCCTGGCGGACGTAGCATGCGCGGCGGGTGTCACGGGCGGCGAGAGCGGTGCGGCGCGATCCAGCGCACGGTTGAGGCGCTCGATGTGGCGCAGCTGGCGCAACACAAGCCGCACGTGCGAGTCACGCAGCGCGCGCACGCCTCCCAGCCACTCATCCGCACCATCTACACCTACCGGTAGACACGTTACAACAAACACCCAAATTGCGTCGTATTACTTCAGCTCACACTTTATTATATTTTGCTAAGAGAAATGAAACGGATACATGAGGGGCTCATAGCTAAGTGTAAGCCGGCCGTACGGTTTGACCTTACGGCTTAACCTTTGAGCAAAGGGTAAGCCGCGCTCACCGCGGTTGGTCCGTGGGTAAACATACCGAGACCCTGGGTGCTTCGGAAAGCACGTTAAGCCATTGGTCCCAACTGCCATACTTATTCAAATTGAAATAAAATGAATTATGGTCTATTTTGACCACTATTGGGCCTCTAGTCAGCATAAAACAGCCTGGAACCATATATTTATTTTACCGACTTACCGACATTTTTTTTAAGTTATAAGCGTCTTTTATGTTGCGGTTATACAATATGTAACAAAACCCCGTCCGATTCAATTTAGGCGTATCCGTGGTACAACATACGTACTAGAAATCTATACATATAATAAAACAGTAAAAAAACTGTGTCTGTACATTGAATATATTAAAAAAATAATAATTGAGGGGGGTTTACAAACAGTTATGGAGCAAGAATCCAAAAAAAAAAATCTGTCTGTTTGTCTGTATGTCTGTTTGTCTGTTTGTCTGTTTGTTTGTACACGCTAATCTTCGGAACTACTGGACGTATTTGAATGATTTTTTTTTTGTTGTATAGGTATTAAGTCTGGGCAACATATAGGCTATAATTTATCTTGGAAATTTGAACACCTGATGCAGAACCGCAACAGACCAGCTAAACTATAAGAGATACAAAAATGGTACCATAGCAAAAATTGTTTCACGTGATGAGCATTTTCTGCTGAGAGAATAAATTTGAAGATCTGGAACACCTGTTGTGGAACTCCAAGAGCCCGGCTACACCATAACACATTTAGGAATGACGTCTTAGCAAGAGTTGTTCAGCCTGATGAGCACTCTCTGTTGACGTATAAAAATTGAAGATCTGGAACACCTGTTGTGGAACTCCAAGAGCCCGGCTACACCATAGCACATATAGGAATGACGTCTTAGCAAGAGTTGTTCAGCCTGATGAGCACTCTCTGTTGACGTATAAAAAATGAAGATCTGGAACACCTGTTGTCGAACTCCACGAGCCCGGCTACACCATAATACATATAGGAATGACGTCTTAGCAAAAGTGGTTCGGTCTGATGGGCATTCCCTGTTGACTTATAAAAATCGAAGATTTGAAACATCTGACTTGGAAATCAAAGCTATCATTAATTTCACTGTATAATTATAAAATAACATAACCTTTAGGACTGATTTTCGATGACGATGGTATATCATTTATAATTCGACTCAACTGGCCAAAACTCCCAATTTTTTTTATTTTTTTGTATCGAATATAATTATATGCCTTCGGGCTTATGTTATTTGAGCGTTTAATTTACTTTGCAGTCACTTAGATTTTAATTGATCAGGTATCTTCACAATAAAACTATAACCATGATGAAAGAGGTCAAATCTTTCCCAATGTTCCAAAGGAGCTAAAAGATTGAGGATCATAAGCTCCCAAGAATCTAACGAAGAGCGTCGAGAGAGACTTGATGCTGTTCGAGAAGATCAGGCTGCAACTCGCTCCGTGGAAATCTCTTCGGATCGCGAAGCACGCCTGCATTCTCATCGCATTTACGCATCTACATCCAGGTCTCTAGAGACCAGTGAAGAATATGATGCGCGACTGACCGCTGATCGTGAGCAAAAGTTCTGATGGGCATTTCCTGCTATCTTACAAAAATGAAAGATCTGTAGGGTCTCGAATCGTCTCGCACATCACGTTGTTTTCCCGTCCCCGGGCTCTTAGAATTTGACATCAGACGTTTCAGATCTTTTATTTTGACGACTCTGTTGTCGCTGGCATAAGCAACAGGATCCGCGTACGAAGTCGCGGGCAGAAGCTAGTAAAAGTTATAAAAAAGTAAGTCGTTAAATCCAAAAGTTATTGTTTTTTTTATTTCAGTGTTAAATCATTGCAAGATTTAACACTGAACATGGCCAAATTTTCGTAAGTTGACAAGACTCCATCACGGTAATATTATAAAACAGTACTCCAACTTCATACAAATGGACGAAACGCGAGCTATACCTACGCGCCTCGATCTCGGGGTGCGCTCGTAGCACAGACAGTCACGGCTGTACCACGGTAATACTATCTATACAGTATTGTAACTTCATACAAACGGACGAAACGCGAGCTATACCTACGCGCCTCGATCTCGGAGCGTGCTCGCGACGCCGACAGTCACGACTGTACCGCAGTGTCGAACGGATGGTGTGTTGTTTTTTTACCAATAAACGCGCGATTTTTTCTGCAAAAATCAGTTAATATGACGAGTAGGAAATATTGTGCTGTTTTTGGTTGTATGAATTCGTCAATAACGCATCCAGACACAAGTTTTTAAATTACCTTGAAACTGAAAGGTAAGACTATAAAATAATTTTACTTACTGGTAGGTAGGTAGGTACATAATGTGTGTCTTTTTAATGGATAAGTATTTCCTTTTATCTCACGAAAAAAAGGTGTTTGGATTAATAAATAAAGAGAATAGAGTAACGGAAAGTTATTGAGACGAGTGAAATAGGTAGTTATATGCTGTATGCTGTTCTGAATGAATCATGATACGGTAGGTACCTTTTTATTAAATCTACCAATCAAAAAACAACACGCATTTTTATTGAACACTTCCTATTCAATATACAAAGTATTTCATTTATTTATATAAAAAGGATATTTACAATCACAAAACTAAATAGAAGAAACAGAAAGTAGGCAAATGTAATTCAATTGCTGGAGACGGGCAGCCCTAACGCATGTTACGTACCGCGCGGCTGTAGGCATTTATTTCTATTTTGCGGCCGAGTTACAATACTGTATAGATAGTATTACCGTGGCTGTACCGCAGTGTCGAACAGACGGTGTGTCGTTTTTTTAAGCGAATAGAGTAACGGAAAGTTATTGAGACGAGTGAAATAGGTAGTTATATGCGGTTCTGAATGAATCATGATACGATAGGTACGGTACGGCAGGTAGGTAAAGGTATCTATAACGAAGTAAAAGATATTCCATTTTCTCTACCTTGTCCATGTTTCCCAAAACAATTTTTTATTAAGCTTTATATAAGAATGCGGATTTATTATACTTTAAAATTTAACAATAAAGCATTTCGTACGACTCAGTCGAGGCGCAAATATTTTTCTGTCGCAAATTTATAAGCCCGATTTGTTTTTCAAACAAAAACATGTTTTTTTTAATTAAATCTACCAATCAAAAATCAACACGCATTTTTATTGAACACTTCCTATTCATTACACAAAGTATTTCCTTTATTTATATAAAAAGGATATTTACAATCACAAAACTAAATAGAAACAGAAAGTAGGCAATGTAATTAAAATGCTGGAGACGGGCAGCCCTAACGCATGGTTACGTACCGCGCGGCTGTAGGCATTTATTTCTATCATGCGAGTTACATTACTGTATTAAATTTATAATATTACCGTGAGTCCACCTTCTGGAAAAATGCGTTTTATTTTTATTACAAAAGCCGACAAAAAGTACCGTCGTACACTACCGGGTTGTAAGCACTCTTTAAAGAAGCCGCCGACGCCACGCCCCGGCCCGCCGCCTCTTTGATGTCGCCAACTGGTTATTTACTGAAGTACCGACGCTTTGCTGTTAGTCTATCGTGGAGATAGCTTTTGACCAGACGTCCGTACGTAACGCGTGCCGCTATCGTTTCGCAAACAATATCGTATTCCAATCAGGAATATTTTAATTGCGATATAAGATCATAATAAGAAATTATGAGTTGCGCCAGGTGTGACAGTTCCGTCGGAGTGAGCCTTTCAACGCCGGTATAACCGCGTGTTTACCACAGGCAGTGTTCTTGGGTACGAGTCGCATGCCATTGATGCTGGAATAACTCGAGAGCACAACGTGGAAATCGAGGAACAAGTGTCGTATTAAAAACTTGTTTATAAAAAGGAGTGTGTTTCGCAAATAAAGTCAGAGCTTGTGGCTGCTATCGACTCACTTCAATCGGACGCAAATGTAAAGAGGCTATACGTGCAAAAGTAAAAAGGTGACAAATGTTTATTAGTGTTGGAGATGGACATATGGAACACGATCGCCGAAGTATCAAAAATCAAAATGTTTTTATCTATACATATAATAAAACAGTAAAAATACTGTGTCTGTACATTGAATATATTAAAAAACTAATAATTGAGGGGGGTTTACAAAGAGTTATAGAGCACGAATCCAAAAAAAAAATTCTGTCTGTTTGTCTGTATGTCTGTTTGTCTGTTTGTTTGTACACGCTAATCTTCGGAACTACTGGACGGATTTGAATGTTTTTTTTTGTTGTATAGGTATTAAGTCTGGGCAACATATAGGCTATAATTTATCTTGGAAATTTGAACACCTGATGCAGAACCGCAACAGACCAGCTAAACTATAAGAGATACAAAAATGGTACCATAGCAAAAATTGTTCCACGTGATGAGCATTTTCTGCTGAGGGAATAAATTTGAAGATCTGGAACACCTGATGTGGAACTCCAAGAGCCCGGGTACACCATAACACATATAGGAATGACGTCTTAGCAAGAGTTGTTCAGCCTGATGAGCACTCACTGTTGACGTATAAAAATTGAAGATCTGGAACACCTGTTGTGGAACTCCAAGAGCCCGGCTACACCATAACACATATAGGAATGACGTCTCAGCAGAGTTGTTCAGCCTGATGAGCACTCTCTGTTGACGTATAAAAATTGAAGATCTGGAATACCTGTTGTGGAACTCCAAGAGCCCGGCTACACCATAACACATATAGGAATGACGTCTTAGCAAAAGTGGTTCGGTCTGATGGGCATTCCCTGTTGACTTATAAAAATCAAAGATTTGAAACATCTGACTTGGAAATCAAAGCTATCACTAATTTCACTGTATAATTATAAAATAACATAACCTTTCGGACTGATTTTGGATGACGATGGTATATCATTTATAATTCGACTCTACTGGCCAAAACTCCCAATTTATTTTTTTTATCGAATATATATAGATATAAATATCGAATATATATAGATATATGCCTTCGGGCTTATGTTATTTGAGCGTTTAATTTACTTTGCAGTCACTTAGATTTTAATTGATCAGTTATCTTCACAATAAAACTATAACCATGATGAAAGAGGTCAAATCTTTCCCAATGTTCCAAAGGAGCTAAAAGATTGAGGATCATAAGATCCCAAGATTCTACCGAAGAGCGTCAGGAGAGACTTGATGCTGTTCGAGAAGATCAGGCTTCAACTCGGTCCGTGGAAACCTCTTCGGATCGCGAAGCACGCCTGCATTCTCATCGTATTTACGTATCTACATCCAGGTCTCTAGAGACCAGTGAAGAATATGATGCGCGACTGACCGCTGATCGTGAGCAAAAGTTCTGATGGGCATTTCCTGCTATCTTACAAAAATGAAAGATCTGGAGGTTCTCGAATCGTCTCGCGCATCACGTTGTTTTCCTGTCCCCGGGCTCTGAGAATTTGACATCAGACGTTTCAGATCTTTTATTTTGACGAACCTGTTGTCGCTGGCATAAGCAACAGGATCCGCGTACGAAGTTGCGGGCAGAAGCTAGTTTCTAGTAAACCTAAAAAGGCGCTTTAGAAACGTTAACTTTAAAATTAATGACTCTAGGTGCGCGGTTCCAAAGTGTCATTCCTATGAAGAAGAACCGGCAAGAAACTCAATAAGTTGCTCTTTTAAAAAAATATATAGTTTACAATGGATCATGAATTATGTGCGTCAATAACGCTAGGAACATAAAAAAAAACTTATTAATTATAGCAATGAAACCTTTCATAACGGAAGAGAGCAAAAGCAATTCTATTAAATATGTTCCTTTCGCAGTTGACGCATTCACAAGTAATAATGATAATAATTAAAATTATATCGTAAAAAAAAGTATGCAGCAACATTGCAGCAGATAAATTGATACCCGCAGTAAGTTTGTAGGTAAATTGCCGAAAGCAACCCCTTTAATAAAAAGAGCCCTTTTCAGGGCTACATTTAATTGATTCTTTATCAAGTTAAGTTTTAAATCCGGATCACCATCCCTACAAAACAATATCAGCTGATACCTACACGTAGGCAAAGGTATGGCGTAGCCTAGGTTTATTTCGCTTTAAGTTTGGCGGCACTCGACAAAGCAAGTTCATGAACCGTCTCGCATAGGCGGCTTTTTTGACAAAAAACTGTAGGTAGTAAGGTGAACTTTGAGGAGGGGTCAGTATTGCTGTTGCCTTGGATCAATTTTTATTTAATTATTTTCACTGTGGAAAAATAATAATCTCCAATCCATTTAATGGCTACTTATACTTACGTTCGCAGTACGATACCGAATAATACTCTCAGGGATCGGACAGGGTTTTTGTTACATGCTGTATAGGTATTTAGGCGCGTTTTGAAAAAATGTGAATGTGAAAAATGTGAGATACCTATGAATCTTGAGAGTGAAATTTTAAGACGCACGCACATTATGTAACACAACAGTAACACTTTTGTTCATGCAGTGACCATGGCAAAATTTGGTAAGAAGGTAATAATACTAATTCAACTCGCCCTTCATGTATGACAAGAAATCTATCTACCTCTAGTATACTCGATAGTGTTGTGCAAGAAGTCACACCCGACCGTGATCTACGAGTGTACTACGCGCAGACAACGGACATCTGAGATGAATGAGTTCAGATTGCACACTTATCTTTATTTAGAGCCCGCCAGAGCATCACATTACATTTGGTGACTATAGCCTCTAACCAGCGGACGATCAAGACGCTTCTAACGATACCTCATTTGTTCAGTTCTGATAAGTAGTTGAGTTATGAGCGAACAGATGAACAAACATACATACATAGATACATAGCCTGTCAAAAACAACCCTCCTTTGGCTTTGTCGTATTCGAGTAAAATGATTTTTAATTGTTTTGGTAACTTACCCTGCGAATCGTTGATGCATCGAGTATTCCTGCGTGCAAAAATACAAATTGTTTAAAATAATAGCGTATTAACGAAAAACTCAGAAACGTAGCGTCATTGGTGGAGCGCGACTACGATATCTGTTCATCAATAAAACCAGATTTAGAGTGGGAAAATTGTCGAGCGTTCCGCAGAACTAGTACCGCTGTACAGGCCAGTGTTCCCATTCCCAGTTCCCAGTTCCCAATCATCTTACTCTGATCTCGGCTAGAGTCGACCACGGAAGTTTGCCAATAAATGATGAAATTTATTATGGTAGGGGAGGCCACGATGCTAAATGGGGATTTACTCGAGCGTCATAGAGACTTATAAGGTTGCAAAGCTTAGATGATAAGAAGAAAAAAATGTTATATAATAATACCTTTTCATGGGTGGGGGAAGCGGCTATAGATTTTTAAATATGTAAAAAAATACTGTTGCATGGACATACTCGAGTGCGTCAGATATTGATAGCATCAATGTCCTACGTATTTTTAATAATGTACGTATGTTAATCTGATCATTTGCATGATGCGGGTGGTTGTACGTAAGGGTCAAAAAAGAAAAAAAAAAAAATTAGTCGAGCGCGTCAGGTTTTCTAAGGGGGTGTTAAGTGCACCAAAAAAAAAGCTCTCATTCAATAATCTGACGATTTTGATCTGACGCAAACTCGCGGCCATTATTTTAATGTGCAAAAAAAATTCGCCATTATGAAATACTCAAGCGCGTCAGATTAAGATATATATGGTTCATCTTTATGTTCTAGACGTGCTGTTTCATAATCTGACGATTATCTAAAGGGATTCGCCTAATCTGACAAAAAGAAATTTTTGTTTGACTATTTTTTAAATTATTGAACTAATTAATTGAAAAGCTCAGGAAATAGCATGCAAATAAATAAGTGTATGTTTTTTTAAGTAGAATACTTGTATTTATAAGAAAAGAATTAAAAAAAAAATGCCCAAAAAAATATTTTTTTTTATGTGTGTGATCTGTAATGGCGTCGTGGCAATAAAATCCAGAGTGGCGACGGAGTGAGAGAGTAATAGATAGAGAAAAAGTGAGAGAGGAGTAGAAACGCGGAGGGAAATATAGGCATCACCCAGCTGCACGCATTAAACTTTATCGACGATTTTTTATTATTTCGGCTTGCGGAAATCGTCAGATTATATATTTTTCGTTATCCTTAAATTATAATCTTCAAAATAAAAAAAAAATTGGCTACGCTACGTTTTTTTTTTACAACTTTGCTGCCCTCCCCTTTCTTTACGTCACTCTCAAATTGTCAGATTAGTGGAATATACACTTTTTATCATGTAATTAACTCACCCTACCTTAATCTGACGCGCTCGACAATTTCTAATGATCAATTTTTTTTTACTAATCTGATCCTTTATCCTTCACGGGCGGCCTTATATATGGGGCTCATATTTGGTGGAGGTACTTAAGCGGATACAAGGTATCGCCCTGTATATTAATCTGCCGCGCTTTAGTAAATCCTGAAATCGCCTCTTGGGCTCCCCTACTATTATTGAGACGTTATTTCGAACGCACCTACGGTAGAAGGGTTCAAAATAACGCCTCAATAATAAATTTCTTCTTCTTTTTGTCAATAAAAAAAGCCAAAGGGATGAAAAGATTGGGGATCATAATTTGCATGGACTTTTTACGTTCCAAATATGAGGTCAATATGAGGTCAGGTATGAGGCAAAACACTGACCTTATGTCATGTATAAAGTACTCCGTTGTTACATAGAATCAACTGATGGGTAACTATATGTAGTGATTACTGACTTACTCTATATTTTAGACTTTTATCAAAACGAGTAAAAAATTATTCATTGGTATCAGATTGCCGTATGCAATATAAAATTCGATCCTACGTCACATGAAGAGTATCTCTAAGTAGTCTGCGGCATGAAGATGTGTCTACAAGGACCGAAATATAAACTGAGTCCTGTTGAGTGTGCGTTCAAAGCAAGTCGCCAATACTATTCTTCCCACAAGCTACTGCACTATTGACGGATTACTGTACCTTGCAGCGTGCGCCTGCGTGGCTACATCACGCTGTGCGTCACGCTGCGCGCCGTTTGGAAGCCACGTCGGCGAGCAGCCGGCCTCGCCTCCCGCGCCAGCCGGCAGCCACGTTGGCAAGCGGCCGGCCTCACCACCCGCCTCAGCCGGAAGCCACGTCGACGAGCCGCCGACCTCGCCGGCCGGCAACCAATCTGGTGGGGAGCCGGACTCACCACCCGCGCCAGCATGCAGCCACGCTAGCGGGAAGCCGGCCTCGCTGTTAGCACCGCCCGGCGACCCTTGCCCGCTGTACCTTACACGATGGTCCTTCTTAATAATTTATCTTTATCTGTTATGAAATCTATTTCAAAAAAGTATAGGTACAGCTTTATAATAATTGAAATCGGTTTTTATTCATATTATAAATTATTATTAAATAAGAATAAAAATATTATGATAATTATACAACGTGCTTGCGAAGTGTCCAGTGCCCGGTCATAATAAAAGACATTCAGAATCTCCAATTAAATGTATAAACTTCTGTTAGTTTAAATTGCATGACACAGTACGCCATTGTCATTTCAATCGTTAAGAGAAAACGAGTTCACAAAAAGTAGCGGTTTAAATAAACCGTGTTGATTTCCCGGTAAAAACTAGATTGGCATGCATTCAGATCACAATTTTTGTGCATTCAGCCAGGATATTGTTAATATTGAACTTGGCTCCAATTTTCACTTTTCTTTTTTGGTGGATGGATCTAGTTTTTTATGAGCGTTCACCGATATTCCAGTCAATTATGGATAAACATTTTCAAAATCCTTTGGTTTAATGGAATACTCCCGAGGTGGTCCCAATGTCACTATGTTAGGATCAGATGATGGAAATTCAGGGAAATCGAGGGCAACCCTCAATTTTGCGTTGTTTCATTTATTTTTCTAGAGTTAAGTATTTTCGTCTGCGTGTCATCACCTCATGATGATCAGCTGATGATAAAAGGTACTACTCCTTATCTGTTAGGAGTTGGAGGATAGGTGTATAATAAAGTACCAACTGAATGTCAACATTTTTATTTTTATTCGAAAAAGTATACTCATGAGATAGTACCAATGTCATCAAATCCAGACCATCAGTCACCAGTCTTGCTTTTATGGGATACCCGGGAAATCGAAGGCATAACGTGTTTCAAGTTTTATCTTGAGCTATTGAAGTATTTGGCATTACCAGCTCATCAACATGACCTTCACCTCAAGTCAAGGTAACGGAAGTTAAGCACTTTAACGGTAAGGAGCTGGAGCAAAATTCTTTAATAAATTTTTATGGCGGGTCGTAGTTACCAAATGATCCGTCTGAAGCAGGTGTCAAACCAAAAAGAGTGTGCGGTACCGACTTTAGTAGGCCACGGGCACAGACCTCAAGCAGATCACTTGGCAACTGAAAAATATGGTCAATCAGGTAAATTAATAATTCAGTAAATTTTTCGATTTATGTCGTATCGTACTCGTCACACGTTTTCTTTCCTGTATATTAATTTAATACATTTACTTCCTGTCTAATTCTTTTTTCTTTTAAAAGGACCGATAAAATGACATTTAAACACCAACATTCGGTTTCTTTACCAAGCACTTCGGTAGCACGTTGTATAACAATGAATAGGTACTTGATCTCTGTAGTGTTTAACGAAGGGAATTGGTCTGCTAGTGCCGGCGATCCAGAACGTGCCGAGTGTTCGGAGTACAGGTATGCAGGGGGCGTGACTTGCGAGGGGTGAGCAGACTTCGCGGGGGCTGCGGGTGGCGGCGGGGGCGCGGGTCTCACTGGCAACGGTGCTCGCCGCGGTGGAGGCCCGTCCGGAGACAACGGCAGCGCCGTCAACAGCTCGCACAGCACGCTCCGCACCGCACTCTTACACTTTTCCTGAACACAACATTTCCGTAGTTGGAGCTATATACATTATGATACTTTTCCAGTGCTTATACAAGCAAATATTAAAAATAACGATTATTTTATTTTTTTCTGAGGTTAACGCGATTGGTAGAAATGTCTACCAATCGACTTAACCTATAAATAAAATTATTTTTAAAGGGATTCTATCGCGGTTGAATTTTAATTTAGTCGGGAACTAACTAAATTTTTCAGAAGGTTCAATGGTATAAGTGAATGCAACGTCGGAAAAAGTTTCATTTTAATAACGGAATAATATAGAAATTTATTTATTTGGCACAGCACACAAGACAGATAAATACAGTAACATAGGCAGAAAAAAAAGAATACATGTCTAAAATTAACTCTGTGCAACGTGCAATATCAAAAAGGTCAGCAAATGTTGCGTTAAACACTCAACGTTGGTTTTCAGTTGACGCCCCACACTGACACACGGACGTATGCAAACGTAATTGTTAACGTTTTAATTTTAAAATTTAGACCTATGATTCATGGGAAAAGTTGTTCTAAATCAAATTAAATCAAAAAGTTCAGTGTTATGCATCTGATTACCCCGTTGAATATACGCACTCTTTTTAAATTAATCCTGAGATATAGGACTTTTAACCTATAAAAACAAGATTCTACGCAATTTGAAACGTGCGATTTAAAGTTTAGGCTCTGGCCAACGAATATCCCTAAATTCCGCGCCTCAGTTATGGCTGAAATTTTGTACTATATATTATTCCTGATTTGATTTCAAAAATGGAGTTTGACAAAAATAAATTTCTTGCTTTCTTAGATGTATTATTAGTATTAGTCCACCATAATCCTGACCAAACAATAAGTCACACTAGGAATCGCAAAAACACCCATATAAACAAATACTGAATGGTAAATCTCGACACCATCTAAAACAGTTAGCTACCGTGGGTAAATCTTTGTTTCAGAGAGCATGCGGAAGCTGTGATGATAGACACCTTGCCACAGAGCTTCAACTCGTCAAGCAAAAAGTATTGGAAGACAACAAGCTCCAGATTCCACGGTTTCATCACAGAAACCGAGTGAAACCAGCCACAGTCGACCGTCTACCTGCTGTACTACCATTTGTTAGAGGAGTAACAGGCAAGATTGGCTACATCCTGAAGCAAGCTTCAATTAAAACATACTTCAAGCTGCCTATGAAGATTAATCCGTCCTTACCACCTGTCAAGTGTCACATACCTCTACAAGATGCAGGAGCTGATAAGACTAGTTTGTGCCTGTGGTCGTTCTCACATCGGTCAAACAAAGCGAACGGACACCGCCGCTCAATGAAGTCTGTAGTCGCCGAACATGCTGAAGGCTCCTGTCTCTATATTAGATTTGAGTAACCACAGATCCTCGCTAAATAATCCGAATTCCTACCTAGGATGTTTCGTGATGCTCTTGAGATTAAAAAAACTTCATTTACCCTGAGTTTTACCTTGAGTTATGCTACATTTACCCTGATATTTATTGCTAGAGAATATTAGGGATCCTTAAGATTATTAAGATATTTTTGAACTATTCAAGTCAGTTCTTCCATTCAATTTATAGATATAATGAATTTAATAAGTCATAGAAACAGAAAAATAAACGCTGTCGCGTTGTGCATGTTTCATTAATACCTTTTTGGATTAATAATTGGATTAATCCGTATCCAAATGAATTATTTTGTATTCAAAATTGTTTTAATCCAGTAGATTACTTTTTGAATTTGTAAAATCGTTTATTCCATTCAAAAGATATTATAAATTTAAAAAGTCGCGATACAGAAAAGGTCAAAAATATAAAAAAAATGTCTACATGTGCGAAGCCGGGATGGGCCGCTAGTCCTACTAATATTATAAACGTCATAGTTTGTAAGAATGTATGTTTGTTGCACTTTCACGCAAAACTACTGCATGGATTTTGATGAAACTCGCAATAGTATAGCTTACATAACAAAATGACATATAGGCTACAATTCATAAATAAAATCTACCCCTGAAGGAGTGAAAAACGGGGAAAAAGTTTGTTCAGGACAACGTACCTAATTCCTCTCAAAATCAAAATTTTTTATTTTTTATTTCTTATAAACCTAAAGATGGCGCTCATGTACGAACGATATGTATGAAACTTAGTCCAATCTACTTCAAATTTTGCATAAACATTATTTTAAAATAATTGTAGGAAGATGTGTTTAGTAGTTTATCGAAACTCATCGCCTAACGGGGTGAAAAAAGGGTGAAAAGTTATTTTGGGCGTGATTTGCATTGAAATTGATGTCAATACTCCTTAATGCTTTTGATTTAAATTATTTTTGGAACGAAGTTCCTTATCGCGCGTTGTGAAAGGGTGCTATACGGAAAAAATTCTTACGAAAAGTTGTCACGACACTTTTTGCTATAGTAAGCTATTGTAAGCTGTGCGGCGTGCGCATGTTTCTCTGTCTGTCTGTCTGTCTTATTACCTAAAAATTTTAATATTATTAATAATAAATTATAATTTATAATTTATTATCTTAAAAAAAAAAAAATATTACAATTCCTTCACTAATTAATCGAAAGGAACTTCGTTCCATCCGGGTGTCCCTTGACACCTCTCAAAGTTTTTTTTTTATTTCGATATATTTGACATTTATTGTCAAGTTTGTAATCATAAATATTTAAGCAGGTAGTAGATAAGTAAGTTTGACTAAGAAGTTTAATTCATTATGCATTTTTTTTCGGAATTTACTTACATTTATATTTTATTTAGGTATTTTAGATTTGGTTAAATTAATGGGAAATGAATAAACCTTACTATTGAACCAATAGTGTTAGCCTTTTCTGTACGCTTTCTTATTTGTAATACACTGCTGCAAGCTTCCCGGTCACCCAACTAGCATAATAAATTAAAACGCAATATGAATCCACCAAAACTATGCAATGGCACCAAATTGCAAGTGAAAACATTGCATCGCAATGTAATCGAGGCAACTCACTTTCACCAGATCAATGGCCGAGCTTCGTGTTCATAAAGTAGGTATAGCAACCTTTAAAATATAGTAAACTTTTTTTCCTTACATGTTTATTTAGCCCTTAAATCCCTACACTATAATAAAGATTGTTATCTACACTAATATTATAAGGAGGAAAACTTTGTTTGTATGTTTGTTTGTAATGAATAGGCTCAAAAATTACTAAACCAATTTTAAAAATTATTATTATACCATCGAAAGCTACATTATCCGCAAGTAATGTAGGCTATATTTTATTTTGAAAAAAAAAATAGGATTCCGTGAGAGATTTGGGTTTTTTGGACACAAGGTGTAAAAAAAATTTGCGTTACTTATTTTGCGTACGCTGCCTAAACTATAAAAGATAGAACCATAAAATGTTCTGATTAATTTTAGATCTTATAAATATCTACAAAAAAGTCCGCGACGCACTAAACCTATCTATGTCGAGTGAGGCACAACAACCTTCTGCCTTCTGCCTAGCCTTTTCCCAAGCTATGTTGGGGTCGGCTTCCAGTATTACCGGATTTAGCTGAATACCGTATTTTACATAGAGCGACTGCCTATCTGACCTCCACAACCTATTGCTAGGTAATACAGTATTCCATAGTAAGACTGGTTGTCAGAATTGTAATGACTTAACGACTATCAAAGATCACTGTATGACAGTGTACGAGAGGCACAACAACCATTATCTATAATATCTATATAAATAAAAAGAGAAGGCCTGACTGACTGACTAACTCATCACCGCCCAGCCCAAACCATTGGACCTACAAAGGTGAAATTTTGCAGAGGTTTCCTTTATAATGTAGACAAGGGATACGGAAGGATTTTTCGAAATACTTCTAAGGGTGTTAAATAGGGCCGACGGGCCTGTTGGTCTAGTGGTTAGTGACCCTGACTGCTAAGCTGGAGGTCGTGGGTTCGATTCCCACCCAGGACAAATTTTTGTGTGATGAGCACGATCACTTGTTCTTCGTCTGGGTGTTATGTATCTATAATATGTATCTATTTAGAAATATATAAGTATGTTTATCAGTTGTCTGGTTACCATAGTACAGGCTCTGCCTAGTTTGGGATCAGATGGCCGTGTGTGAGATTGTCCCTAGATATTATTATTATTAGAGGATGAAAGTTTGTAGAGGAAGTTTGGTATTTTCAAAGATAGACACATGAAATTTCGTATACGGGTTTCTCGATAGAAATAAATAAACACGTAATTCAGCGATTTTGAAAACCTTCCCCCTAAGAGGATAAAATAGGGGTTGGAAGTTTGTAGGTATATGAATTGTGTAGTTTTCATAAATACGTAAATTAAATTTCATTGGATTATGAGATAGAAATAAATAAGACGTATTTCCGAGATTTTAGAAATCTACCCTCTAAGGGGGTACAATAGGGGTTGGAAGTTTATAAGGAAGTTCTTCATTTTCAAAGAGAAAATTTGGTATACGGGACTTTGGTTAGAAATAAATGAAAACATATTTTAGAAATCTACACCTTAAGATGGTGAAATAGGGGTTGCAAAGACTTTATTTTTAAAGATAAAGCCTTTTCTTATACGGGTTTCGGGTTCGATACAAATAAATGACTATCTAAAACATATCCTTAACGATGAAATCGTGTTCGAGTGGCGTCCACAACAGTTTTCAAGGTGTTGCCAGCTCTGAGGTCCCGAGTTCGATCCCCGGACGGGTCAACGTAGAAAACAAAGAAGGTACCACAAATACCCAGACTTGAATTATTTGTGTCGAGCCACAAATAATTCAAGATAGAGAAGAAAATCACTTTTCTACATTGTGTCGAGTCTGAGTGTTTGTAGTACCTTCGTTGTTTCTGATTCCATAACACAAGAGCTTTAGTTACTTACTTTGAATTCGGAGCAATTTAAGTGATTCTTCTTCATCTTTTCGTGTCAATGATTCTCAAGTTTTGTCTGACCAAAAAGTTGCCACCATTTTAAAAGTTTATCAAACTTAATGTATGTGATGTTTTCCACATTATCTTATTATTATCTTAACGCCATAATATTTTATGAAAAATATAATTTATGCTCATTCATGTTCATTACTTTGAAAATCACAGAATACATCCATCTATCCTATTAACTTTACGCGCGAGCGAAGTTGCGGGCAACAGCTATTATTTTATAAGTATTCAACATCAAACATATTAACATCGTAATTTAGAGGTTATAACAAAATTAATGAAAAAACAATATTAAATCCTATTAACCTATTCGTCCCCGAGTGGCGACCGGTCGCCGCATTACAATAAAACATCAATTGTGTCTCATTAGCGGTGATTAGAGAGATTAAAGCCATTGTCGACTTCTACGCGGGTCGCGGGAGACAGCTACAAGCAACAGTAATTAATAAAAATAAATGAAGGTAGAATGAGCAACATCTCATGTCAGGACAAATACCACCGCAGTCCGGCCGTGACCATGAAACCTTAGGGACGTGCAGTGGTGGCACGCCTTGGCAACTAAAGTCAAAATAAACCGTGATAGAATCCGTTTAAAAGTAGTTTTACTTTAATGTCTAATATTCGCGTAAACCTGAGAAAACAATATTAAAACCAAACATTTAAATCTACAGCCTCTTGCCATAGTCAATATGAAATCCTTTTTTTTATCTGGCAACGCCCAGAATTTAAGCTTTCGAGTTCAAAACTGTGCCCAGAACACGGTCGTCATATTTAGCACACACAACTTCTTTTGGCGCCTGCTCTAGTAAGTAAAGAGTGTAAGTTACATTATCGGGGGGCGCAGGCAGTTTGGCGGCGGGCGCAGGCAGCGCGTGGTTCACGGGGCGCGTGGGCGCGGCGGCTGGCGAGGCGTTGGGCGTAGGGGGCGCGGGGAGCGCAGCAGGCGCCACAGGCACCAGCTGCATCGGCACCGCCGGTGGCTGCATCGAGAAGTACGCGGACACCCTCGCGAAGTTGGTTCGCGCCGAGACGCTGCCTCTGTCACAGGACATTACAAGTATACCGAAAGGTCTCTCCGTCACTAGCTCTCCTGGAAATGCCAGTAATGTGCAACTTCCACAGCTCGAAAACCAATCGCCACTTAGACCCAGCGGCTCATTAATATTTTTTAATCAAGCTACGACTGATAGTTAGAAGTATCTAGGGATCAAGTGAATGTTTTTGAAATAAAAATTATTCAAGTAATATTTACCAAATCTAGTTTTCCAGATTGACTTTTACTTAAATTCCTATGTTTAGTTAACCCACGGAACTGTAAAAAATTGCAGGTTTTGCAAATATTTGGAAATTAACCGGAACCGGATTTCTTTCCCACAATTCGACGTTTAGACTTCTTTAATGTCAACATAAAGAGCCTGGTCAAAATCACTTTATCACTCACTCTAATTCTCGCACCCTTGTAATTGAGGTTCGTTAATGAGGTAGTTCGAATTTGATTTATTTAATGATTGATTTACTTACACGACTTTAAAAAGTCAATTTCATAAATCAGAGAACAAGATTGATGCCATGACAGTCACGCATTCACGCTTCTTCTTTCTTACATCGCGTGCGCTGCAAAAACTATTTATTATAGAACAAAACAATGTACTGCGTCTTTACAGAACATATAAATATCTACAAAAAATATCGCGACAGCATATGTCTAACTTTTATAGTTATATCACATAAGTGTATTTTCATTAAAAAAAATATAAAATATGCCACCGCTATAAAAGCTCTTTTATTTATACTTTGGAAATAATTAAAAAAATAAAATAATAATAATACAAAAAAAAAGATTTATACAATTTGTAACAAAACCCCTGTACGATCCATTATGCTTATTCGTGGTACAGTCCATGAACCGTCTCGCATAGGCGGCTTCTTTGACACTAAACTGTAGATATTAAGGACGTGAACTTTAAGGAGCGGTCAGTGTGGCTTCTGCCTTGGATAGGTTTTTATTTTTATTTAATAAAATTACTTATAATTACTTACTTAATTTTCACTGGAGAAAAATTATAATCTCCAATCCATTTAATGGCTACGTATATGAGACTATGTGTTCGCAGTAAGATACCGAACACAGAGTACATTTTACTTATAGGATACCGAATCTCTTAGGGATCGGACAGGGTTTTTGTTACACGCTGATTTCATATTCGAATTTCCTTCATTAAAGTCTTTTTTAATGACCCCACGAGTGTGAATGTATGTACAAAATTATAACTTTTAAAATGTTTGTATATGACCCGTGCGAAGCCGGGGCGGGCTGCTAGTTTGTAATAAAATAAAATATATTTAATTGTTAAGTTACCTAACTAAACTAACTGATCTAACCTAACCGTCACTCTAGGTTAGAAACACCATCAGTCGCTTTATTTCTTTAGCAAGGCTCTTATGGTTGTGATATAGCAAAAATGTGTAAAACGATTTATGTAAGGAAGCGGTTAACTGACCCATGGTATGGCTGGTGGGACTGGCAATTCTGGTGAGGCTGGTGACTGTGCGGCGATGGAGATCGTGGCGGTGGGGATCGCGGCGGCGGGGATCGCGGCGGCGGGGACCGCGGCGGCGGGGACCGCGGCGGCGGCACCGGGGGCCTCGACGACGAAGGGCTGCGCGTGCGTCCCGCCTGCAGCCACTCTTCTTCTAAAGTTGCCCTGTAGTCGTTACATGCTACGTTTTTAGGGTTCCGTACCTCAAAAGGAAAAAACGGAACCCTTACAGGATCACTTTGTTGTCTGTCTGCTATAAATACTAGTTCTTTTAATAATATACATTATAAATATTTCAATAGAACGGACCTTAATTTCGAACATTTTAAAAAGTATTCACTTCCGTCATAAACCTCGGTATTCTTAGTTTTTGGTTCAATTTGTGGTTTTTAATAGGCAAAGGTATTATAGCCCATACAGTCAAGTTTTTGTAACAGCACTCTTAATAAGAGTTTGACACAGACAAGCGTCAGTATTCTCAACACTTGATATACGATAGTGGTTTTTAGTTACAAACAGTCCGCTATGATGTCGCGGAACCATGATACGGCTTATCAAAAAACTAGATTGATAGCGCTGTTTGAAACGAGCAAGAATATCGATATTGACAGTTGATGAATTGACAGATGACATTAGGTAGCAATGTCACTTGGCGCGCGCGCATTCTGTGCTAGATCTGCGATTGAATGTTTTTATTGACGAAATTATAACCTCAATATCTGAAAGTGTTTTGATAAATTAAGGGTGATAAGTGTTGTTTTATTTTAGGTTCAATCGAATTGATACATTATCTAAAACCCAAAAAGTAAATACACCTCCCCGTTGGATATTAGGCCAGCCATGTATAGATGACGAGCAATGTCCTTTCCGCAAAGGGGCATGCCAAGTCGCCATAGTAACTTAGGCCCAGTGTGCACACATATAACAATCCATGATTATAATAGGGGGCAATTCAAATGACTAATTAGTAAACGAATTGATTACAAAAAAACTTGGCATTATAAAGTTATTTAAGATTCTTATATTTCATTAGTACCGGTTATGTTAAATATCACTTATTACATTATTTTAATTTATTAATGAGCATAATTAACTGGAAATCAAATAATATGACACACACAGTGTAGTTTTACAGTCTTATTCATAAAAAGTTAAAATAGGTTTATTAGCTGCTATAATGAGAATCCCGAAAAGCATTATTCATAAACGTTCAATATCGCTAAAAAGCTTTGTAAGTATTCAATAGCGGCTTCGTAACTTATAACAGGGTCGACCCGACTATAAACCTTTAATAAACAGAAATATGGCCGACAAATGTATACAACAGCTGTTTTCGCGTCCGAACCGTCTAATGGTTAGTTGGTTGAAGTTAAGTGTGAGCTGGGAAGTAGATATTTAAAAAATCGTGTAATCGTGTTTTCACCAAATCCATCAATAAATTCTATGGAAATAAAATAGGCCATCAATTTATCAACGAAAATAAATGTAAATAAACACTTGTGTACCTTAACGAAAATTGTTGAACTAACCATAACTTCCTCCAGCCAATTTTCGCTTCTTTGCCTTTTCTTTATATTTTTTTGGTTTTCCATTAATTATTGTAGTACTCACAAGAAAAAATACAAAGAAATCCAATTTTCTTCAAAAAATAAACACGTGAACGAAACACAAGAAGAATTCCAAATGATACAAGAGACGTTGTCAAACTTTTTTTTTTTGCGTTTTTGGCCATTTAATTTATGGATTCATCCTGTCAGAACGACAACTTAATCACGTTAAAACGTGTTATAACGACATCTTAACTATGACGGGTTTATTGAACGTTTATGAATAGACAATTTTATAAAAGGTTTATTAGTTCTAATGAGCATTTTAACTAATGAGTGTTTAAAACCTATTATAAGGGATTTTTATGAATAAGACTGTTAATCTTCATACACCACTAAAACATCATCCAAATCATCATCCGGGTTCGTCGGTCGAAGCATCAAATCCAAGTTGTCGTCATGAGCAGAATCCATAATCAGACCGATGTCGTCAGGTATAGGAGAATCGTCGGAGTCAGTAGTATTCATGAGCAAAAGTAGTCAATTAAATCCGCAAAAAATAAACAACACAAGTCGCCGCAATCTAACACACAAGCAATGATTTTGACAATTACGTTTTCCGGCAGCTGACAAGTTAGACTTGGTGCTGCCATAAAAAGAAAAAAAAACGATATATGGATCAATCAAATCAAAAAAGTTTTTTTTATTTATCGTTAGTAATCTTAAAAAATATAAATAATAATAATTACAAAAGGGGATTTCTATGATTTATAATGTTTATTTTATGTTTGCTTGGAAGAAAATGAACGGTGAAGAAAATGATCACTGATTATTCCAATTACCTGCCAACATTATTTTGCAAAGGCAACATTTTTATTCAAGTTATATTAGTTTAGTCGTTTTCAGTTTTTATATTTTCAAAAAAATGTTGCGGACTTGCACAGACTAATGAATATGTGGATGACGTGGGAAAAATATAAACATATTTTTTTAGGGAAACCAGTACCATGTGCATCTCTGGGCCTAAAATTGGCATTCCCCTTTGTGAAACTCGCATGGGAATCAAAAATTACAAGGTACTTCCCGTGAAGCGTATTTCCCTTTCCGTGTTCAACTGGCGACACCGGTCGCGCGAAATCCACACGCTTTTGTTTTACTACGGAATCCTACGAGTCCGTGTTCAATTCGCGTCAATTGACCACACCTTTAACCATAACCATTGGTTAACGTTAATTTTTAGTTAAATCATATAATGAAAATATTTTAAATAATTTTTAAAGTTATTACCCCTATACTCATGAACGCTTAGAGTTATTAAATTGAAATTCATATTAAATACCTACTCAAATCTATAATACCTTTAAGCTGTAACAAAATCAAACTTCTATGTCAACGCAATCAAAACAAACAGCAATTTAAGCTGCATACTTTCAAACTCGCAACTACTCGCAAGGGAAATTAATCTAAAGCATACTTCCAGTCGACCTAGAATCTTGAAATTTGGAATGAAACAATGTTTTATAGCACATTTATAGGAAACATTCCGAAAACCTTAAACTTTTACTTATATACCTACAGGTTTGTACGGAGACCTCAGTGCGCGAGTCCGACTCGCAAATGGCCGGTTTTTTTTATTACGGTAACATTATCATAGTTAAAAACTATTTATTATTTAGGGTATAGTAGTGAAAGGCGTGGAATTATTTTCCTGTTTAATTTAAACTTTTCCAAATGATTGCAACTTACCGAACGGGCGACGAGCGGGACCGCACGTGCTGCTCCGGGCTGACCCCTGCGGAAAGGCACATATCAAACTCTGAGCAAGCGCTGAATGCGTGTATATCATGTTTGCTTACATTCCTACATATGTATTTTACAATCTTGAAAAGATGGGTGCATGAACTTACTTAGTTCACGCACCCATACACTGGAAAGTATAACTTCTCACGCGCGTACATACGCGAGAAGTTATACTTTACAGTGTTGCGCGCGCATCTTAAAATTTCACTATATTTTTTTCAGAACGAGCCAAAAGAAGTATAACTTCAAAAACATAAAAATCTGTGAGGCTGGTTCAGTATTAAAAGAAGAAAACAGTTTTTATACCATTGCAAGGAGTTATCACAACCCTGTTTATTTAATTGATAAATAATCTTTATGGCGGAGGATTGTTAATCGTTCTTCAAAATGACGGACTTGGTCGTCATGGCGACTACCTACTTAACAATTTTGCCATGATTAACGCATAAACAAAGGTGTGAACTTTTGTGTTAGAAATCGAAATCGACTGGATCGCATATGACATAATTATGTCTAACTAGCTGCCCGGACAGACTTCGTTCTGTCAAAAGTAAATTAAGGTAATTCCCGAGTTTAGGAATTTTTTTTTTTACTTTTCTTTATGTTTTTCACCTTTTAAACCTTCCCTGGACCTCCACGAACATTTCAAGATCAAAATCAGCTAAATCGGTTTAGCCGTTCTCGAGTTTTAGCGAGACTCACGAACAGCAATTGATTTTTATATATATAGATATAGATAATATATTTGTAATGAACTCGCCAAGACCTTTCTTTTGATGCCTACGTGAATTAATAAATTATTGCAGTTTATTAATTCACGTAGGTACTTTGGAACTCGTGAAAAATTAAGTCGGCTATTCTACTATACTCAGGGCTTTGGCCTTTGATAGACCCAGGATCTCAAGGCAGTCTGATATCTGAAAGAGCAGTGCAATTACCTACTAAAATGTATTACCTACATGTTCCATTAACGCAACAATACTTGGTGTGGGATCTACGTCATCAAGAGTTAAGCATTTTTAAAGTTGCAGTATCACCAAGATGGCAAACTGAATACAACCTGAAGATTAAAGTTTATTACATGTGATATCCAAACACTTGACGGCAGATATTCTCATTTACATACTTAAAAAATTGGTTGCATCTAGAAGGACTGGCTGATACTGACTTACGCCTGGTTCAATCGATTTAATTCTTAAGTTGATAAATATGCCCAGATCTTCAAAATGACGTCACTACAGGTCCACCTGGTTCTCCTTGCGTTCGGTTAAATTCACAATTACAAATCTCCAAATCAATCATATATGCCTCAGAAAATAGTAATACATGAGATGCTAAGTGTTTTATGGGAACAAGACATAGATAAAAAACGTTAAGTAAAGCCGAAGAAATCTGTAAAAGGATGTAAAGAGATAAACATACAAGAAATGAAATGGGAAAATATGTAGTTAACTTACCACTTAAAGTTGATCCTCCACGAGCAGCAGATGGAAGTGCCAATGAAATTTGATGCAATTGAAACAAAAAAAAGCCACAAAATTGCCTCGCGTTGGGACACATGGAAGAAGTACCAGATGCAGAACTTGAAAATTGCTGTTTAACTACCTTTCATTCTTTCTTACCTCATCATGCTTTAGTACTTGAGGACAAGGAGACGACGAAGCTGCGTGTTGTTTAAGATACATCCAGCAAAGGCCTAACTAATAGCTGGTGTCATCAAGCTGGCACCAGTTATGAGTTATGATAGTTAGTTATGATTATGATGACTGGTCTAGTACTTCAAGAAGATTTAAAAAGTATATGAGATAATTATAATTTGTTTCACAAGTCACATGCGAAAATGTATCATATGATTTTAGTTCACAAGGGTCTCAAGGGTCAAGGTATCAAGGGGATTTAGGCAAAGAATGCAAATTGCTAATTGTTACGTTTGAAACACTCTTGTCAAACAAATTGCAGAAGATGAAAGTTCATGTTATCCTATAGCCGCACAAATACTTAAGAGCGGCCAACCCGTCATACTTTCCGTACAAATGCTCATACGCGATTATGGCGTTGTGACACATCTTTATTTAAAACTTTTTAAGTAATATATATCTTGAACATTATACAGGTTTCTATGAAAATAAAAAATAAAAAGATACACCCAACACGGGTGCTTCTCACTTCACTCAGCTCACGGGATTGTTACTAGGCATTGCATTTTTTTTTAAATTATACTTCTTTAGGCGCGTGACAAAATGATGCGCGCGCATCATGTCACGCAAAGTTCACAGGTTTGTTTATGCGGTAATCATGGCAAAATTGGCATTAAGGCGAAACATATATTTTTTTTAAGATTTCTCTCTTGTTACGCCTAAGAAGTATAACTTCTAACGTGGTACATTAGTAAACACACACTTTTCTTTTTTTATTTTGCCTGAACAAGATGACTCCGCCTGATCTTAAGCAACAGTGAAGTCCAGAAATGAAACCATCGCTATCGGAGAGTTTAAAGCCGTTGCCGCTGGCTTCATCTCGCTCGCTTCATGTCGGCATAAGAACTTTTTCACTTCCGTCTGAAAAACCCGGAGTGAAATGAAGAAGGAAACACATGGGCTGGTAATGAGTTCCATATTTAAATGGTGCGGCACAGGTACAAGCTGGCAAACCTCATTCGTTGACTGCGCGGACATAAATTTATGTATTTGTATCGTAATTGCATTTTACTTGTTGAATTGTTTTACCTACTACAAAAATCTAGCTTTTTCATACCGGACACTTAATTTTATTACTATATACGTAGTTGTTACTACTATTTAATATATTAAAATTTTGTTATTGTTTCGGAAACCGTTGTTTTGATTAACGATTGAGGTTAGTAAACAATAAGCATGTTGACGAAAACGTAATTCTATTTAGCCCGTCAGTTAGGTAATAAAAAAATATTACACCTATATTTTTTGTTTTATCAAATTAACAAATAATTACTTAGTTAAAACGCATTAAAGTTGGGGAGTGGAGGCTCACTACGTCATGACTCCGTATAAATTTTACCAAGGCGTGACGTCATGTGACATTTCAACTCAATATATCTCCGCAATTTTTTGAACACGTGAAAAATGAAAAATTACATGCCCAATACTTTTCAAACCTGATAGACGAAGAAAAAAAATTAGTTCATACGCCTTGCAAACCATGCCAGAGAAGGGGGGGGATGAAACTCCAGAAATGGTCATCTAATCATTTGAAGACTATTAATGTTGACCTCGTATCAATTAACGCGAAATTGTTTATAACAGTAGATGGTATTGTGAAAGCGTTCGGCTTGGCATAAATTTAAAACGAAGATAAGCGAACATAACTGAAAGAATAATTTAAGCAGATTTTCTACGTCTTTAATCCTCATCCAAAAGTTATATCCCAATCGACCTCCTTACAAGGCCAAATAGATAATACGATGATCAAATAGACCATCGCTTAGAAAAGAAATGGAGTGAGATTTGAACAGACTTGTCCACACAATCAAAGTAAATCGATGGCTCTTCAAGACATACAAAACTGCAAAAGATAAAAACGGCAGGGGTTTTGCAACGCATCCATGCTTGCAATTGCAGCTGTCATATAGTATCGTTTTGAAAATGCCGATGGATCAATCACCTTAACCATAGTGGCTGCACGAACAAAGGTAACACCTGTAAAGAGTAATATTACCTCGACTTGAGCTTGAAATTTTACACCATGTCTCTCAGGCTATAAGGCTTCTATCTGCACAAACAAACGCTTGGACAGATTCGTCAGAAGTATTGGCTTGGATTTTTGGGCATTTTTCCCTTAAAATAAAAACTACTACACTATTAACGAATTTCTTACAGATAAAATAATTTAGAATTATTACTGAACGTTAAAAATAGTAATAGATTTATGTTACGATTGTTTTTTATATAGTTTGTATTAATGTTAAATAGTAGGTGTACTATATGTACCTTTTATAATATAATTTATATTGTTGTTCTCAACAGCTTAGCAACATAGCTTTAAGCATACCACCACCTCTGTACATTATCGAAAGACAATAAAGAATTGAGTATTGAGTATTTTCAAATGTCAATAAAATTGCATAATAATATAGCAATCGAATCATCAAAATTGTTACTTTAACTCGCATAGATTCTTTAATATTCTTTTCTGTAAATCATCGCACGCTTTTATTTTATTTTATTGTACAATATAGGCGAGGTAACTCATATTTGAGTTTTGTTACTTATTCGTATTTGTAATTTACTGTCTGAAACGTAAAAACGTACGTTATAAAATATTACTAGTTCAATACAATTATTTTGCAGACTTTTGTGAGGAATATAGGTAGGTACTTTGGCTGTCTGTTTTTAAATTAGAACTGTGTAACTGTTTTATGTCCTAATAAAGTAAAAAATATCGATGAGGGGCCAGCGATAAAAATGATTATTCTCACTTCACTCACATTCTCACTGTTGTTCATTAGTAAGAAAGTGTTGTGTTATTCTGATAGGTCTTCACGCGAAGTATCACTGTCCGTCGTTCATCGAGCTCTACTGTGCAGCCTGCATAGTATTGTCAATCTTCAAAGGTAGGTAGTTATCGTTGATGCTATGATTGGACTGACCTGGAGGAGAGGCCGGCGGAGAGAACCGGTTTGGCCATGCGCACACGCCGCGAAACGCCTCCGCCGCCGCTGGCGCGTGCTCGCATCTGCGTCAGAGCCCTCAGTGTTAGTCGGCACTTAATCGAAACCACAGCTACACCATTGTCTTGTACCGAAATAAATTATTATTTGAACCGATACTATAAATTGCGGTCTAACTACGTCAATTGAGGTGTACTACGCCATGTCGATTATTTTAATGCAGCCATTAGGAAAAAGAGTATAAATCTATACATATAATAAATCTGTAGAAAAGTTATTTTTGTACATTGAAGAAATTGAAAAAAAAAAATTGCCAGCGTGTGAAAAGATAACTAACAGAACCCATTTCCATCATTTTTGAAATTTTTGTCTGTTTGTCTGTTTATATGTTTGTTTGTGCGCACATCACGTAAAATCTATGAATCCCATGCAGACAATGTTTATATACAAAAATTATACGTAACTTGAGGTATTACTTAGTTTTGGTTTCATCGAAATCGGCTCATAAACAAAAAAGTTATAGTACATTTGAATCAATAGAAAGCGATATCGGCGACACAAAGTCCAATTTAGGATGAGCTCTCATCAATATGGTCGTCCATATTAAATAGGGATCAAACTCTAAATATACATAATCTCCATACACGTAATCTTTGATATATAAACAAAAAAGTAACCATGGCGAAAATAACGTTGCCATAGCGATCAGCTTATTGAAGTATGAATAACTATTTAAGATGCTTACAGTAGTATTAAACAGCTCGGTGGTTATACGATAGGAAATGTGAATTATCTTGCTGCGTGTTCAAATCCTGACGTTACTACATATTTTGTTTTTTATTTCTAGAACCGACTTTCTTACAGAAGTACGAATATATCGAGCTAACCCTTTTTGTGTTTTGTATTATTTTTTAGTTTGTAATTTTTTTACATGGCTAATTTTTTAGATAGCTTGCTGCTCATGTAATTTTTGATGCCTGATCGAGACAAACAAAAATGCATAAAGTTTTTACAATCACACTTTACTGTTAAACAGGTGAAGTTCATAGTCAGTTAGTTGATAAGTCCATCATCTAAATCCCGCAATTTCTGCGACTTACATAAAAGAAACCAAATTGTCAAATACCCGTATCAGGCGACTTGAGCCATCTAAAGCGCATTCAGTGATTCAGTCAGTCAAAAATATTGTTCACATGCATACCTATTACGACTGATCAGCGCGAACAACGTCGCGGGTACAGCTAGGTCATCAAGGTTACTTTATTCATATTTTTGTCTTTATTAAACTGAACGGACGGTATTTGAATCTCGCATCCACTACTGATTAATGCCTGTGTGTGACGAGATCTGATGGCAAACTGCTAAGCTGGCAAAAATAAATATACTTATAGTCTGTTCATCTATACTTGTCCAAACATGTAAACAAATATGGCGTATGTAAGAAATGTCAATAAAATTAGTGATGGGAAACTTTGTGTGATCTATTCAGAATTGTAAACTAATTGTGGTAACATACATTGTGTGATTTTTGAGAAAAATCGTGATTTGTAATTGACGTCGGTTTGTTTACTATTTGTGACAAGTATAGATGAACAGACCTTACAGGATATAGCGCATGTTCCAGCTTTTGATCTGGTCATTATTATCTATACCTACTAATATTATAAAGCTGAAGAGTTTGTTTGTTTTTTTGTTTGTTTGAACGCGCTAATCTCAGGAAGTACTGATCCGATCTGAAAAATTCTTTCACTGTTAGATAGTCCACTTATTGAGGACTATAGGCTATTTTTCTTTTGGAAATCTATCCCCTAAGGGGGTGAAATAGGGGATGAAAGTTTGTATGGGAAGTTCGGTATTTTCAATGATAGACACATGAAATTTGGTATACGGGTTTCTGGTTAGAGATAAATGAAGACGTATTTCAGCAATTCCGAAAATCATCCCCTTAAGAGGGTGAAATAGGGGTTGGAAGTTTGTAGGTTTATGAATTGTGTCGTTTTCAAAGATAGACACGTTTAATTTCATACAAGGGTTATTAGTTAGAAATAAATAAGACGTATTTCCGAGATTTTAGAAATCTACCCTCTAAGGGGGTGCAATAGGGGTTGAAAGTTTGTATGGGAAGTTCGGTATTTTCAATGATTGACACATTAAATTTTGTATACGGGTTTCAGAATAGAAATAAATAAAGATGTATTTCAGCGATTTTAAAAATCATACCCCTAAGACAGTGAAATAGGGGTTGGAAGTTTGTAGGTACATGAATTGTGTCGTTTTCAAAGATAGACACATTTAATTTCATACAAGGGTTATTAGTTAGAAATAAATAAGATGTATTTCCGTGATTTTAGCCTTTTAGGAATCTACCCTCTAAGGGGGTGAAATAGGGGCTGAAATAGTTGGTATGTGAAGTTCGGTTTTCTCAAAGATAGACAGATGAAAAGATAAGTAGATAAGATAACGCCCATCTAAGACATATCTATAATGACGACCGCCGTGGTCGAGTGGCTTTCACTCCGGTTTTTAAGGTGTCGCCAGCTCTAAGGTCCCAGGTTCGATCCCCGGACAGGTCCATGTAGAAAATAACTTTTATAAATTGTCTTGAGTCTGAGTGTTTATGGTATCTTCATTGTCTCAGATTCCATAACACAAATGCTTTTGCTACTTACTTTACGTTAATTATTATTTTAACGCCATAATATTTTATGAAAATTTTTATTCATACTCCTTACTTTGAAAATCACAGAATACATCCATCTACCTTTAATACTACTCTTTATTTTACGCGCGAGCGAAGCCGCGGGCAACAGCTAGTATTGCAATAAAACTACTTTTAAACGGATTCTATCGCGGTTTATTTTTTATTTTAGTTCCCGATGCAGGTGTCATGGTCACGGGCCGACCTAGGCATCGAAACGTCGGGAACTAAAATAAAAAAAAAAAAACCTTTTTAAAGTAGTTTTAATTCAATGCCTAATATTCGCGTAAACCTCAGAAAACAAGAGTATACATACTTTATTTTTTATATGTATATTTGTTTTCCGTTTCCCGATTGGGCATATGATACACTAGCCGTGAAATACCAACATTGCCGCATTCTAGTGGAACGTCAAATGCTCAAATACATGAGCAGTCACCAATTGTTGGTAACCAACAGATTTCCACGACGAGCGAATTTCACACAGAAAATATACATAAAATGACGATTGTGTGTCGAAATTATACAAACCGGCTTAAAGCACCCAAAATCGTCTCTTTTCATCGGCAAGTAACTAACATACTTCTTATTTTTGGTTTATTTTTGTCATAATAAAATTACGCCATATTTCGTTAACAGTGTTACAAATTTCGTTGTTAAATTTTCCCAACGGGTCTGTCTTGAACAAAAGAGTTCTTGCCTTTCGCAATTATTTTAAGCCAGAAAATAATTTAATTGTATTTGGAACCGATAGCTGTTGACAACTTATCTGGAAACCTCAGAAACCAAGCATAAGAAAGGGAATTGTAACGTTACTGAAACGACAGGACCGCACGAACTGTTCGACCGCATTTTAATTGGAATCTTATGTTTAAATTTTGTCATATAATATTTTAATGAAATTTGTATAGCCTATGTTACCCAGATTAAAATTGGTTGAGGATTTTAGGCGATACGGTGGAACATACAAACATTCATTTATACCTTAGACTGCCAAAAATATTACCGTTCCTTTTGGCTTCACATTAGTCGGGTAAAAATCTGTAAAAAAGCCATAATATACCAAGCGATTTTCGTTTTACATGTCAGCCGCTAAAGCCAATAAAGCAGCTGCACTTTGGAGGATTGAACTTTGCCAATGACGCCGAAGTTAATTTACCAACGACAGCGCGCATCAATTAAATAAAAGTAAGTAGCGATACCATCGGCTTCCCTTCAAAAGAAGAAGATTGACTATCGATATGGCGTAGTAAAAACCCGTTACTTGTGTTGAGAGTATTCTCACAGGATATCGGCGAACTTCATACTGCTCCAACTATCATTGGTAATTGGTTTCTTTACGCTAAAAGATTTTTGAAAAACAATTTAATGCACAACCATACATAATAATGTGGACGCAATATTTCTATCCATAACACTAAACTGTAAGATGCTAAGAAAAGGTAAAATGTCACACTTATGACTTTGAAACTCTGAATAGAAAAGAGATCCTATGTCATTTACCACAGAATTCTACTATTTTCAAAGACATTGTACGTTAGTAGAGTATAGAGTACATTATAATGTCTTTGACTATTTTATATAAATGTGGTAAGTATTGATTAGCCTTTGTCGTGAACATAATAATTTGTGTTTTATATCTATACTAATATTATAAAGCTGATGAGTGGATTTTTGTTTGATTGTTTGGTTGAACGCGCTAAACAACCTGTTGGCAGAAATTTCTTATGAAATGAGTTATCTGATGTATTGTTTTACTATTATGAATGTAGGTACATTAATTATTAAATCGATCAATAAATTATTTTTGTGTTGGTTAATTCATTTATTGAAGAGTGAATTAATAGAATATAACGTATAGCTACGTTAGATATTTTTTATTTAAATGAAATAACTTTAATTTTATTTTAGCTTTAATTCAACGATTTGACTTTATAGATTGAAATTCCGTTCGTTTTACGGACGTACAGAAGAAATATTAGACTTTCCCGGTATTTATATTACCCTTTTGTACCGTTCTGGTTACCGGTACTAGTACCTGAGTGAGTAATGAGCAAATTGGAAATACATATATTAAATATAACTCCTATCGCGGTACTGCTGGCAGAGATTTCTTATGAAATAACCAGAGACTTTTTACAATTGGTGTCTCAAGTAGGTCCGATAAGCTTGTGGCACTATAAGTATTGCGCTGTTTACATTTGCTGGATATCAGTCTCTAACTCTTGTATTTTGGTAGTTTATGTTCACTGATGAGCCCTTAGAACTTAGTTTAATTATATAACATTAAAAATGTCATTAAATAATTGAAAAAAATATTTTCTTTAATAAATCAAGCCCCAAGGATTAGGTGCACTTAGTATTTTCTTTCTTAGCTGTTTTTTCTTCTTTCTAAATAATAAAACATCAAAATTGGCTCCAGCTTTGATCGGATCCAACAACCAACTAATGTAACAACTAACAAACAGGTAAACAGAGGCGCCGACATCAGATTAAATTAGTTACAGTCACAGTGCTCTACACCCAACAAGAAGGAACGATTGCGTTTTGGTCTCTTCCAGCAAAAAGGTTGAATCTATGAAAGTATTGGCCTCATAAACAGCGGAATAATATCATAGATGTTGGAAAAATATATTATTTATTGACATGTGACAATGCAACATTATATAACTTGCCAAATATTTTGATCCTAAATAATCATAAGATAAATTGACTTGTCGTTGCACAGGAAAGTGAATTGCACACACATGTCACAGTTCAGACTTTGAGAAGAGTAAGGGTTGAGAGCAGCCAAGATGTTTGTCATTAGATACATGACGGGGCTAGTGGAGACAATCACTGGACGTGAGTACCTCTTGCAGCAGAGCCGTGTCCACGCGCTAATCCCGCGCCCTCCCGCTGCGCGCTCATCTCATGCTTCTGTTACAGGCGAAGACGATGAGAACTATGATCCCCACCTGCATCGTAAAGTCCCGAAACCTACCACGTAATGTTTCACATCACATTAGTCTTACTTTCAACTCTGTAATGAAGCGTAAACTTTTTATGTTGAGTAGATAATTTTTGATGTGTTCGATGTGTAGTTGAATAACTGCGCGAATCTAGAGATCATACAAAGGTATTGTAATCACAGAACATACCGAGTGAAAATCACACTGATTACCTGGTGAGGTCCAATAGACCCAAATTTTAAATAGAATTACAAAATACTTTTACTAGCAAACCGACTCTAACATTGCTTGAAAAGGCTAGGCGGATGATGATGATGATGAATTTTGCAATTCTTTGTTTTGAATTGAATGTGCTGTGGAAATGGTATTGCTAATGCTATATCCAAGTTGTTTTGAAAATATGAAAATATTCTTTTAAGTATTTTTGTAAGGTTATATAAAACCACTAAATAAAATCAGTTTTCATCATGTTGATCGATGCATAATTTAATAATGATATGTTTTAATCTTTAAACTATTGAAATATAAGATGGAAGCGGCGGCGCTAGGGCCCATACGCACCTATGCGGCTGGCCGCAAGTACAATTATGTACGTAATATTCATTTCTATGCGCACTACGACGCGGCTACCCGCAAACCCTCTTGGACAAGTGTCGGCCAGCCGCTATACGCATTGTGCGGTTCTCTGTGGTTGCCCGTGTTAGGGATGTGAGATTAATGGAAAAGAAAAGAATCGATTAAATAAAAATTGACTTTCAGTTCATAGAATGTTTTTGCATGAAAACCAGGGTCACCAAACTAACTAAATTCGATGAAGACACATTTTTTTTCTTAATTCAGTACTTTTGTCCTTTCTCTTTTGAGTCATTATCCCTTATATCAGTTCAACTTCGGGGTATACACTTACCAATAAAAAAAGAAAGAAATTTGAACACTTGGGCAGTACCTCTGCAGTTTAGTGGACAAAGCAACTAGTGCGTTGAATCAGTAGTCGAAGGTTCAACTCCAGGTTTTTTCTTCTTTCTTTTTGTATATAATTTACAAAACAAGAATTATCTAAATTGGACTACTCTGTTAAAAGTCAGGCGTGGTCATATATATAAAATACCTATTACGCCTTCGTGGCGATTACGTTGTTCTAAAGTCGACATTTTAGAACCACATCCGTTTTTTATTCGTCCGTTAAAAAAAAAACAACCTAGATATTACCTATAAGATTTTAAGACATATACCACCTGTTTGTAACAAAGGCATAATTTAAAAAGTTTTTTAAAATCACAATATGATTTCGGATTCAATAACAACAATTTAAAAGTTTATTTCTTAAATAACGTTTGATTCTCTTGCCCCCCTGACTAAACTGTCCGAAATATATTTGGCGAATGATAGTGCCAGCCATGAAATGAAGAGTTGGAAGATAATAATAATTATAGATATCGATCGATACGGATCTTCTTTATGGATATTATTATGTCACGTCCCTAAATAGGTAGCGTCCTGGATCCTTGGAATGCCTCGATATAACCGCAAATCACAACCCATACTTATAACCACTTAAAAGCGAAAAATAATTACCTTTAAATATTCAATTATTAAGTCAAGTTACTGCCTCATCAACGCCCAGCCCTAACACTTCGACCTAGAAAGCTGAAATTTTGCACAGAGGCTTCTTTTATAATGTTGACAAGGGATAAGAGAAGATTTTTCGAAATTTTAAATAGGGAATGAAAGTTTGCATGAAAAACCGTCATATTTTTTGTAAATTTAAACCATAAATTGGTGGTTTCATTCTCGTAAATAATTAAAAACCACGGGTTTCAGTATTTTTCTAAATTCATCCCCTAAGGGAGTTAAATAGGGATGAAAGAGTTTGTATGGAAATCGTAATTTTTGTAGTTTAAACAATGAGAATTGGTGTTTTTCATTTTGGTTTAAAATCACGTGTTTCAGTTTTTCGAAATTCAACCTAAGTGTGTTAAATAGGGAATGAAAGTTTGTATGGAAAAACGTAATTTGAATAATTTAGGTAACTTAATCTTTTTATAGGATTTAAATTTCCAATTTTCAGTTGCCTTCAAATTTGGCATTTAATATTTTTATAATGACTTCCGTGAGACGAATTCATATTATTTAAAGATTCAACGGCTTACTCACGCGCATTCTCGGGATCGCCCGACTAGTTTCAGACTCAATCATGAGCTGACGCGGCAGAAATAAGGGTGACGGCTGATTTCGATAGCCTCACGTACTTTTCGCGGCCTCGCCAGTATGGAGGCTTTATCAAACCATATATGTGATGAGCTGTCCCTTCATTGCAGATATGTTCTGCCTCTGCCGACTTATCCGTGTCCAAGTTCTTCATACTTCTTATATGTTCAACGAGCCTGGTTTTAAAATTGCGCCGGGTTTTCCCAATGTAACTCAGACCACAGTCGCAAGGTATCATGTACACTCCAAGTACACCTAAAGGATCTTAGTCCTTGGGAGAACGGACATATTGTCGTAACTGCCCGGACGGCCGAAAGATCGTCTTGCTGTACCTTCGGCGTAACAAGCGACCTATCTTGTCGGTGACTCCCTCAACGTATGGTAAGTACGCAGGAGTGCGCTCCACATCCGCTGGACGTCTATGAGTCTCGTCCATTCTGTCCAGTATACGGCTACATTTGCGCCACCGATACCCGTTGCACTCCAGTACGTCGCGTAGGTACGTGCCCGGTCACATAGGGCGAGCGTACGGGTCAGTAGCGTGCGAGTTTGATTTTATTGATTTGTTTGGCATTAAAGTAAGTATTTTGCCGTTCCGTTATGTATTTCGTTACTATTGTTAGATTTTAGGATTTGTTATCCTCCAGCAATCATATATCAATCCACGCGCTGCACCTTGAATATACTATTATAAGCAGTGTGACAAGACATTATTTACCTGGATTAACACATAGGGTACTTTTAATCCCGGTAGTACGTTCCCGTGGGATATTTTCCGACATCCACACGGGCGAAGCCGCGAGCAAAAGCTAGTCTTAAAAAAATTGCATCTATAATAGCGAGCAACCTTTATTTTCGGCCAGATTTAATTAGGCAACAGTATGTCATAAGAATGTCCGTTTCAACCGCGCGGCCACCTCTTCAAATTTTGATGAAACTTTGCCAGGAATTAGTTGCTATTTGTTACTATACACACCTCTCTTCCTGAATTTGTTACAATAAAAACTCAGCTGCTATTTCCAAAAATAGTTGGCCGCTAGAACCGCCACTTGCCGTAGTCATAATCTTTGATAACACAGAAACTAAATAATACGCATTGGTAAATGATGTATCGAAAGAAAGGTATTAATTTGTTGTAATTGTTACAAAAATAATAATCGTAAAAACGTAAATAGATAAAAAGTTACGCAATATTTATTTTCCAGGTTATGTGTAGTTCTGTATCTCACGATAAATACCAAATTAATAGAAGCTTTGTTTATGGACAATTAGTTGCTAATTAGTTACAGCGAATACACAAGAAAAATACTAGAAAATTGTTTTTATAAATTTGATGAAAGTTGCTTTTAGTTGGCCGCTCGGATGGCAATATGTCTAAAATACAATGGCGTATATTTCGTTATAAAACCAAGTTCAAGCTTAGTCATGGTACTTAATGAAAGGCAATATAACCCAGTTAGGATAAATGTTGCGAAAATAACGGTAAAATTAATATTTTAGGAGATATTCACTAAAATAAAGTAGAAGAAACTGTATGAGAGTAGGGTGACCGTGAATTTTCATGGAGGGTGACTGTACCGTGGATAATGGATTTTTCGAAATTCATGATCTTAAATGTTTAGGGAAATTGCGTAGTAATTGCGTAGATCCTATAATACTGATATATAAAAATTAATAATCAAATGATTCTGTTTTCCAGTAAGCATAATTATATAACTAACAAATAGATAAACAACCAAAGCATTTTTGAATTTGAAAAGACACAAATGGAGTCGTAATAAAAGTCAACAAAGTAAATATTAATTATTTATTAACTATCTAGCTGCGCTCTGCAGTTCTACTCGCGGTTTATGAGATAACTTTATTTAACAAAAATAACAACAAACTTAAAAAAAATTAGACTTCACAAAACCATTTAACAAAATAGATAATTTGGTCAATTAACATTTCAGTAAATGTATTACTTTATTAACTTTAAAACTATCGCGTTGCATGATTTCAATAAAATTACGTCACGGGAATTAATGAAATCCTTTCTTTTATACAAGACACTTAATGGTTGCAGTTTTTTCCAGTCATAAATATCTAATTCAAATTTAAAGGTTTTCGTGACGTTTTCGATATGAGGATGTGATATTTCGGAAAAGGGTTTTGGACTATTGCTACAGGATGATGATGAAGATGAAGATGAAGATGGACATACCATTTGCTCCTTACATTCAGTGTTTAGAAACTCTCTGAAATTTCTTTTCAGCGACATGTAAAGAGCTACAGGTGTCATACGATTATCCAACTCATTTGCAATCGTGTTAAATATGGGGTCTCTATATTTAATATCCTTTAATTTGTCTGCATACTTCATAAAAACTTCTCTCTGTTTTGATTTTTCTATAATAGGTTTTCGCCTAGCTTTACCCATTTTCGCTACAATGTATACAAAAGTCAAACATCCGTTGACTGCATCACACTAAAACTTAATTTAATACAAATTATTGTAGCGTATGTAAGTAGTGTACAGACTAGCAATTGGCAAGAAGCGTCGACTTTAATTTACTAGGGTTTCTAGCTAGAGACCGTTTACACGCTTGTTTTACCCGGTTTTACCTCTGACTTTAACTGTCAAAGACAGTTTGGCACAGGTTGGCATCACTTGCTGTCCAAGTAAACAAAATAATAGACAAATATTTTACCAATAGTTTGAAAACGAAGGAGATTGTACAAAATTGTTGTACATCGCGTGAGTACAAAACTACCCACCGAAACTGTGATATATTTGATCTACTATATAAAAATAAGTCGGGTTTTCCTTCCTGACGCTATAACTCCAGAACTATAATATTACACACGACTTTAACTATAATATACTATCTATTTGGTTTACTTACTATATGGGCCCTTTGAGGGCTGATACGAACGTTTTCTATCGTCCCGCTGGCATCACGCACGAGTTTTAACCTATAGTCTTTATCTATTAACCCTGTATGAACACATTATCAATCGTTGCGAATAAACTGTTTATGCACTATAAGGGCACTTTGTAGCTCTTCGCGAACAGAGATCCTTTTTCTGGAACCGCTAATAAAACACGCCTACCATAAAACACCTGCGGAATGAGATACCTACCTCTTTTTACCTCTTATATTCAAAAATCCTGCCTATGTACTAATGTAATCATGGTCACCCTACTCTCATACAGTTTCTTCTACTATATTTTAGTGAATATCTCCTAAAATATTAATTTTACCGTTATTTTCGCAACATTTATCCTAACTGGGTTATATTGCCTTTCATTAAGTACCATGACTAAGCTTGAACTTGCGTTTAATAACGAAATATACGCCATTGTATTTTAGGCATATTGCCATCCGAGCGGCCAACTAAAAGCAACTTTATCAAATTTATAAAAACAATTTTCTTGTATTTTTCTTGTGTATTCGCTGTAACTAATTAGCAAATGGCGGAATCGAACGGACGTATGAAATGTCCAAGATTTGAATAATTATTTTCCAAGTCGAAAATTATATATTCAATTAAATATCATTTGCATTTAAGTATTGTATTGCATGATTATAATAAAATTACGTCACAAGATTCAACGCGAACGCATTTATAATCAACCAATTCATTTCTCCATCACCGCCTGGATTTTCCACGAAATAAAATAAATCTATCATAATATTCAAGCCAGTCTGCGGCACAGAACAATAATTTATACTCTCGAGAAGAATATCAACGTAGTTGGTCTGCGGTCCAATCGGCTTCGGTCGCGACGGTGCCCCCGCCGCCAAAATGCGTGCGCCGCGGCGCCCCGGGTTGCCAGCGCGACTGCGCCGTGTTTGACGGAGTGTGTCATGTTTTTTATGTGTTTTCTTTTAGTTATGTATTGTTCAAATTATTTTTAACGTTTTAATTTGTTTAGTTAGTTTGTAAGCGTGATAATAATAAGTAAATGATCAGTGATGCAAGTGGTGTGGTGGATACCAGTGCTAGTCAACCTTCACTGAACGTCCTGGAGAGGTGTCCTCTATGCACCCAGGCACGATTTTTTAAAGGTAAGCGGGGCCTGAATGTGCATATTGGGAGAGTGCACAAACCCCAAAATACACTCGCCTCAGACCCTGTCTTCACTAATTCTCCAGCAACTTCCAGTTTAAACCCGTTTTGGATTACACTCACAAAATTCAAAAACTCTGTTCCCGTTTTAAAGCGAGTTCCCCGCGGCGCTAGGCTTCTTGTGGCACAACACTTGGCAGGGTGCGTTCGCCATGCTGCCCGAGAGAACTCGCTTAGTGCCTGGGAAAATCTGCTCACCTTCCCTTATCGAATTTTACATGTTAAAAAGAATTTGGCATCAAAAAAGACTTTAACTGCCCAAATTAAAGATAATTGTGTTGTTTCGGCCCCTTTTTTGGATTCTAAATTATCAGCGCAGAAGTTTACCTCCTCAAGAGGTATATCTCATCTTGTCGAAGCCAAGTTAGGGGAAGGTGACATCAGCGGAGCAGCCAGGATTCTTTTCAGCAGTGATGAGGTGGCTCCGTGTTCTCCAGAAACGCTCACAGCCCTGGAGAGCAAACACCCTATCCCTGCGGACGGCCTTTCTTTTCCCAACCCTCCTGATCCTGATATTCACTCCCTCACCGTTACAGGTCGAGAGGTGATCACTGCAATTTGTTCCTTCAGGAGTGGCTCTGCTGGCGGTCTCGATGGCCTGAGCCCACAGCACCTAAAAGACTTGGTCAGCTCAGGTGCTGGAGAAGCTGGTGAGTTGCTTTTGAAGGAGCTCACGGCTCTGATCAACCTCATGCTCTCCGGCAAGGTGAACGAGGCCGTCATCGACGTCTTGTACGGGGCAAATTTATGTGCCCTGCGTAAGAGGGATGGCGGCATTCGTCCTATTGCTGTGGGAACTACATACCGTCGTATGGCAGCCAAGATTTGCTGTAAATTTTATGGTGAGGTCGTTTCGGAAAAATTTCGGCCCCTGCAGCTTGGTTATGGCTCTAAAGGGGGCTGTGAGGCTGCCGTACACGCGTTGTCGACCTACCTAAATTCTGGCAAAGGTGAGGTCGTTCTGAAGGTTGACATCAAAAACGCTTTTAATTCGGTAAATAGGGACGCCTTACTGGCAGAAATTAGAAAAGAACTACCCCAAATTTATAGTTTTCTTTGGCAATGTTATAGACATCCTTCTAAATTACTATATCGGGACAATCCTTTAGAGTCCGCCGTTGGCTGTCAACAAGGTGATCCCCTCGGGCCAGTAATCTTCAGCTTAGTTATTCACCCAATTATTCGCCAACTAAATTCTAAATTTAACGTATGGTATCTTGATGATGGGACCCTGGGAGGCGATGTAGACATTGTTTTGAATGATCTCATTTTTTTAAAAGATAAATTTCACTCTATCGGACTTGACCTAAATTTTTCTAAATGCGAACTATATTTATCCGACAGTATAGACAGACTACTGACACTTTCAAAATTCAACGCAATAGCCCCCGAAATCAAAATTCTGGACAACAGCTCACTTCGTCTCCTTGGGTGTCCAATCTTTGACGATTCCTTTCCCAAATTTATTGATGAAAAAATTCAAAATTTCAATGACGTTTCGGAAAGACTTTACAAATTAATATGCATTCGGCCATCACTCTTATTCGATATTGCTGTTTTGGTCCCAAATTAACTTATTTTCTCCGTGCCTCCCATTTATGGAAGCACCCTCAACTTTTGGAAAAAATGGATCAAATTATTAAATATACACTCAGTTTAATTCTAAATGTGGCCATGGACGACCGAGTATGGACTCAAGCCACTCTTCCTATCCGTATGGGTGGGCTCGGCGTCCGCAAAATTACCAGTTTCAGTTTACCAGCTTTTATATCCTCGGTCCACAGCACGGATAAATTAACCAGGAATATCCTAGCCTCCACACTGGTTGATTTTGACGTGCCGTGCTTCACCGAGGCAGTAGATGCCTGGAGACTTGCTTGCCCGAATTCAAATCTTCCTGACCATCCATCATCGCAGAGACAGTGGGATGAGCCGCTCTGCAGAGTAGTTCAGCAAAAACTTATTTCTTCATCTGCTACTACTGCGGAGCGTGCGCGCCTGCTAGCTGTGGGTGAGTGGGAGTCAGGTCTTTGGCTTCACGCACTGCCGTCGTCGAACATAGGCACCTTGCTCGACGATACTACTTTCCGCCTCGCTGCTTCCCTTCGCTTAGGCGCTTCTTGCTGCTCTCCACATCGCTGCCACTGTGGCGAGGTTGTCAACAGCCTCGGACACCACGGCCTGTCATGCAGCCGTAGCGCAGGTCGTATGGCGCGGCACGCGAATATCAATGACATAATACGCCGTGCTCTTGTTGCCGTCGGCGTTCCAGCCGTACTCGAACCCAATGGCTTGGCACGCGACGATGGCAAGAGACCGGACGGCATGTCTCTGTTTCCTTGGAAGATGGGTAGGCCTTTAGTGTGGGACGCTACTTGTGTCGATACTCTTGCGCCATCCCATCTTCCTAGTTCGTCGTGCTGTGCTGGCGCTGCTGCTGCGGCTGCTGAGAACCTCAAGCGGCGGAAGTATAACAACCTAGTTGGAAGTTATACTTTCGAGCCGTTTGGGGTTGAAACATTGGGACCGTGGGGTCCGAGTGCTCACATTCTTGTCAAAGATTTATCCAAGCGTCTTGTTGACACCTCATGTGACCCAAGGGCTGGTTTTTACCTTGGTCAGCGGTTAAGCATTGCCATTCAACGTGGCAATGCTGCCAGCCTTATGGGCACACTTCCAGTCGACAGCGATGTGGATGAGTTTTTTGATGCTATTTTTTAGTTTTAGTTTTGTCTAATTAATATAGTTTAGTATTAAGTGTTTTGTAATTAAATATTCCTGTGTAAATATTGAACTAAATAAAATATATTTACATTAGCAACTAATTGTCCATAAACAAAGCTCCTATTAATTTGATATTTATCGTGAGATACAGAACTACACATAACCTGGAAAATAAATATTGCGTAACTTTTTATTTATTTACGTTTTTACGATTATTATTTTTGTAACAATTATAACAAATTAATACCTTTCTTTCGATACATCATTTACCAATGCGTATTATTTAGTTTCTGTGTTATCAAAGATTATGACTACGGCAAGTGGCGGTTCTAGCGGCCAACTATTTTTGGCCATAGCAGCTGAGTTTTTATTGTAACAAATTCAGGAAGAGAGGTGTGTATAGTAACAAATAGCAACTAATTCCTGGCAAAGTTTCATCAAAATTTGAAGAGGTGGCCGCGCGGTTGAAACGGACATTCATAAGAATCAGTTTTTCTGCTTTCATTTGATACTAGCTGCCCGGACAGACTTCGTTCTGTCAAAAGTAAATTAACTAAGGTAATTCCCGAGTTTAGGAACAGTTTTTTTTACTTATTATTTATGTTTTACACCTTTTAAACCTTCCCTGGACTTCCACAAACATTTCAAGATCAAAATCAGTCAAATCGGTCAAGCCGTTTTCATGCTATGTCGTGACAACGGAAAACGGGTTTCATTTTTTTTTAACACGCTTTTATTAGGTCGACCTGTATGTATGTAATTATGTAGTCAAATCTAAGAAAACTAATTTAACCATCTTCTACATAGGCACTAGCATTCCATGATGAAATATCAAATATCGTATCATAGTCGTGTTTGGACTTGTTAGAAAGGTCTTGTAATGAACGTTGACCATGATTAGGTTTCAAGGTCTGATGATGAAGCCGGAAGATAGGCAATAGCATTCCATGATGAAATATCGTATCATAGCCGTGTTTGGATTTGTTAGAAAGGTCTTGTAATGAACGTTGACCATGATTAGGTTTCAAGGTCTGATGATGAAGCTGGAAGATAGGCACTAGCTTTCCATGATGAAATATCGTATCATAGTCGTGTTTGGACTTGTTAGAAAGGTCTTGTAATGAACTTTGACCACGATTAGGTTTCAAGGTCTGAATACAATAATATGGTACTGTCGAGCTGATCTGATGATGGAGCCGGAAGATATGAACTGTAACTTCATGATGGATGATCGTATTATAGCCGTGTTTGGACTTGTTAGAAGGTCTTGTAATGAACTTTGACCCGAAATGAACTTTGACCACGATTAGGTTTCAAGGTCTGAATACAATAATATGGTACTATCGAGCTGATCTGATGATGGAGCCGGAAGATTTGAACTGGAACTTCATGATGGATATTAGCATACGATGTATATTGACGTGTAAATGGGGTACCCAAGCCAAGGTGAGAAACGTGCCGAGAGCTGAATGGCATGAGGGAGGTTACAAATGTCATGTCGCTTCACCTCAGGGAACCGGGCGAAACCATGTTGTACGGTAGACCACGCCGTGGTGTACTTAGGGTCTCGTACTTTTGCGGATGGACAGGCATATGTGGCGCTAAGTCGAGTACAATCACTTGGTGGTCTCCAAATTGAAGAGCTAGATTGTTCTAAGCTGACAGGTAAGACACCATGCAATACAGACGCACTGGCGGAGATGGAGAGGATGCGGGCTCATTCGCCTATTTAAAATGAATGTTTAAAAAGTATAAAATAAATTAATAGTTTAAAAAACACTAAAAAACACGCTTTTATAGGTGCACGTAAAAGTCAAAAATAAATTACGGATCGTTCAAGTTATCTCTATTTCTGGGCTGAAGTGTAAACTATCTGCTTTTAATTATAATATTTGATTGTAAAAGCGTGGGGCGCTGGAGCAGGAAAGACTTTCTTTCAGACGTGCTGCAACTCTAGTTAGAGCGCCGATCTTTGTAACCTGCTTCCCTAAACATCGCTTAACTTGATTTCTCAGCATGGTATACAAAAAATCTTTTATAAATATATAAATTATATATATAGATAATAAATATCAATATCAAATTACGTTACGAGTGTATAAACGTATCGAAATCATACCTGTTTACACGTCCTGGTTGCGAGGAGATGCGGCCAAGTTCGCAACGGCAACCGTGATTTTTCCGAGTCTTTATATCATTACCAAACAAGGGAATAATTATTTACCAACAATGTATTTATCGTAACATAATTAAAAATTTTAGCGGCCATATTGAAATGCAACCTAGTAGATATATGTTCTCCTAATCATAAACATGCGGAAAAATTGGGTTTTAAGGAATCTCTCGATGCGTATACTAATTTGCAGTAGGATCCCGTATATTGTATCATAGCAACTTTATAAAGAGAAGTTTACTAAATATACATATTAACAACTCAAATTAAATACCAACTTACTATTATTAACGTTACTAACTATTACTATTCAATAAAAACTTAAATTACATTATAAAAATAAAGTAAAATAATAAAACCCGACTACGTAAAAAACGGGTCTCAAAGCGATGACAAGAAAAAAATCAAATAGTTATCCAGAAATGCATGTAATTCAAGATTGAACCGTTGTCTATAATTACTTGAATACTCTGATTGAACAAGTGGAGATGCAGCTAGGAACAGAACGCAAGAACAAAGCATTATATTTAAAGCTTTTGGAAGAAAAGTTTGAAAAACTAGAGCGGGGAGCGAAATCGAGATGTGTTGAAATTAGAAATATATCTGTAAACGACGCATCTGTAGCAGACGACGATAGCGACGACAGCGGCACCTACCCCCGTGCCTACATCTGCGACGCTGGCGCCACCGCCGCTCTCGGCGCGAGCGCGCCGCTACGCAGCACGGTGTGGTGCCACCGACATCAGTTCGACTCGCGACACCGCCGCCGCCGCGTCAGCTCATGATTAAGGACTCCTATTGAGTCTGAAACTAGTCGGGCGTTCCCGAGAATACGCGTGAGTAAACCGTTGAATTCTTTAATAATTATACCTATCTGTAAAGCCCAGAATGATTGAAAAGAATGCTTATAAATACTGTGATTAGGTAATGGATGTTAATATTCTTGGAACAAAGACAAACGGATCCGTTAAAGTCCCGGAAGTTTGAAACGTATACCCTATTCATCCTTACTTGGCCAAACATATAAACAAATATGGCGTATGTAAGAAATGTCAATAAAATTAGTGACAGGACACTTTGTTGGAACTCAGAATTTTTGTACTTCAATGTTCATTCAGTGAATGGACATTGAATTACAATTAAATTAGGGCCGAGTCACACCGGAATGGCAGCGGCCGGCAGCGACGCAGCGAGCACTTTCAGTGTGAAATAATTTTAAACTTTAACTACATAGTTAAAAGACCAGTATCGCTTGAAAAGCTTGAAAGGTCGCGAGGCCGCCCGCGGTGATGCGAGGGGCCGCGCGGCGACGCGAGCGGCCGATACCGGCCGCTGCCGGCCGCTGCCATTTCGGTGTGACTCGGGCCTTAAACTATTTTGATGGGAGTAGTAGGTACTATTAACTCAATCATGGCGGTGACATTTTCCTACAAAAAAAGCCACAAAATGATTAAGATTTAAAAGTAAAAAAGATGGACAGTGATTTATTGAGTAATTTAATATCAGTTCATTAAAATCACTTTCAGGAATGTCCGCCCATAATATGTTTTCTAACAAATCTAAAAAATCTTAAAATTTGTTTTCGAGTATGCACGGTATATATACATGTACTCGGTGGGACTTCTTTGAAAAGTATATAAGTATATATTGTTTTCTGAGGTTTGCGCGAATATTAGACATTGAAATAAAACTACTTTAAACGGATTATATCGCGGTATATTTTGATTTTAGTTCCCTGCGTTTAAACACCTTTGCAAGTGTCATGGTCACGGGCAGACTGAGATGGTATTCGTCTTGAATTGAGATGGTATTCATGACTTGAGATGGTATTCATCTTCTCTCTCAGAAAACAATACAATATTTGTGTAGTTAAACCTAACCCCGAAAGTGAAAAGGCTCCTGTTCCTGGCAAAATACTTCGCTAGCAGCAATAATTATCGCTATCGCTGGGTGATAAATGGGGATTTTTTTTACGTGAAGAAGACGGTGCCCGTGATAATTATCTTCTATCTTCTATATAATTATATAAAAGAAAGTCGTGTTAGTTAAACTATTTATAACTCAAGAATGGCTGAACCGATTTGGCTGAAAATTGGCAGGGAGGTAGCTAAGAACCAGGATAAGGACATAGGATACATTTTTATCCCGTTCCCATCGTTCCTGTGGGACGTGACATAAAACATGGTAGCAAAACGCAACTGACATAGAATAACAAAACACAACTCATTCAAAATATAAGACAGCGGTTCATTTGTTAAAAATGGTATAACAAAACGCAACAGACAGCTGAACATATTTAAAATAACAATTGACCGGTTGGTGCATTTGCTTAAAATTTTTAATATTATGTTGCTGTGCCGATATTATCATTAATAACAATACCATGCCGCGACCAAGACCTCTAAGGCGGAGGCGGAACAAAGTTCGCCGGGTCAGCTAGTTCTTGAAGACGAATCAGACATCCCAAAGCAAATAACTTAAGAGTGACTATATCTATATCCTTTTTTTTTTGTAACTCGGTTCATTGTTTTAAATATTTTAGCTTTTGACTACTATTATGTAGAAATATAGGCCCTTTTTTAAGACTCAAGTTTATAAGTTTCATAAGAGTAAAATACGCAAGGATTGAAGACTTGTTTCTCTAAAAGCTAAATTGATACTTTTTCATGAGTTGTTAAAAATGAGTATTTTTTAAATATATTTGAAAAGTAAGTATTATTAAGATCTGCACAGATTAGAGACTAGTAATAGGTAGCCGTCATTCCCGTCGACACGCCGACAAAATAACCAATATACCCTCAAAAACAGCTTTGCTTTCTAAAAGTTTCTTCGGAATGTCTTCACGAATTTATAATAAGCTTCCTAAACAAATAAGGGAAATTAAGAAAGGAGAAAATTAAATGACTTCTTGGTGAAAAGACCATATTATACACTGCATGAATTTTTGTCCGACAGATTCGTGAACAGTTAGAGCCAAACTGCCATTGTATGTTTTGATGCAAAATATAATTAATATTTTTTTAATTTAATGTACCTAATTAATATTTTTTATTTAATGTACCTACCTAATTGTAATTAATTAAATAGTATTGATAATTTTTAATTTAATATCATTAATAATTTAGCAATTAATAATAATTAACAATCTTATAGCAAACTATTGTATGTATAACATGGTGAAGCAGTGCAAGAACACAACAACCTTTGAAACAATTTTTTAAACCGCTCTCACAATAAAGATTTTTGACTTTGACGTCGGATTATTGATTTTAAAAAATGACTACTTTTATTAACAAGTTTTCCGGTCGTCTTTATGCTGAGCAACAAAAACAAAAATAATAATTGTTGTCCTGTATCAGGTACGGGGAGACTATGATGCACTTACTGAAAGGCTGTATCGGCGCAGGCCTGCTCGCCATGCCCGACGCCGTGCGACGCTTGGGCATCATAGTGGGTACCATTGGCATCATTCTACTCGGAATTATCGCTACTTATTGTATACAATTATTGGTTTGTAAATAATTATTGTATCCTAGTTTTAGCAGTAGGTAAATGTCATAATACTCAAGCTTGATGAAAATTGCAGGTGGACGCGGATTACACTGTATGCAAGAGATTAAAAAAAGGTTACGTAAAATTTCCTCGTGGCATGATGGTGGCAGTCCAACAGGGCCCAAAATGGGTTCGGTGGTCTGGTCCAATATTTTATCAGCTTGTTGATATATTTCTCGTCGTATGGCAGATTGGTGTTTGTGCTATATACTTTGTATTCGTATCCGAAAATGTAAAACAGGTAGTTATCGAAACAAAAATTAGACGCACCTTAGTTATATTAAGTAATTACTTTACCTTAGCTATATTAAGTAATGACTTAAAAAAAATCAACAGGTGCTTGACTTCTACGGCGTCGAATACCCTATACGGATTATCATCTGCTGGATGTTTCCTCCGCTTCTATTGCTTAGCATGATTAAAGATCTAAAACTATTAGCCCCTATCTCTTCAATCTCCAATGTAACCACGTTGATTGGAATAATACTTGTGTTTTTCTATTTGATCCAAGAAGACATTGATTTTGATGCACAAAAATTTCAACCGAAAGGCGTAGAAGAAGTACCAGTATTCATTGGCATAACCTTGTTTGCAATTGAAGCAGTCGGAGTGGTACGTGAGTAATGACAAATCGGCCGCGATAGTATAATCATATTAGAGGAAGCGCATCCTCACGCTCACTGACTTTTCTCTGTGCGTAGGTCTTGGCGCTTGAGTACAACATGGAGAACCCAAAAGACTTCACGGGGCTCTTCGGACTGTTCAGCATTGGCATGACTATCATTGTGGCCATATTCTGTGTGTTGGGCATCTTCGGCTATCTCAAATATGGTGACGAAGTGAAAGCCTCCATAACGCTCAATTTACCGCCAAATGAGAAGTTAGTGCAGTTACCTATACTATTTTCAACCATTTATTTTACTTTTGTTCTTTCGTTTTGTTGAATTTTATCCTTCAAGTTACTAACAAATAATGGGCAAATAACATGTTAGTAAACTTGGAAGATCATTGTCCAACAGATAAAAAAAGTGATTTCTTATCGCATGCAGTAAGTAGAGTTCTATAGTTTCTGATACATTTTAGAAATAGTTCTGTCATAAAAAACATGATGTACAAAATGATCTCTAACTTCCCGTAGCAGATCATTTCGCAGCAGTTCAAATTGCAGTGAGTTCTTATTACCTGCGAATGAGTTATGTATTTATAAAGTTTCTGATACTTTTCAGGATTGGTTCTGCCCTTATTTTTTAGTACCAGCTGATCATGTAAAAACCGTTTGAATAATCAAAAAATATCATTTTTATTGTTTCAAAAAAGTGAGACGCTAGAATTTCACGACTCTTGGGATTTTCGCGGATCCGATTCAGCACTATAATCTAAAACCATTTTAAAGTCAAAGTTTCAAAGTCATGGCAGAACAGTCAAAAAGTTGAATAAATACATTTTAATTATTTTTTGGCAAGAACTCTTTTAATTGCGAAATAGACAGACCCGTTGGGAAAATTGAACAACGAAACTTGTAACACTGTTAACGAAATATGGCGTAATTTTATTATGACAAAAATAAACCAAAAATAATAAGTATGTTAGTTACTTGCCGATGAAAAGAGACGATTTTGGGTGCTTTAAGCCGGTTTGTATAATTTCGACACACAATCGTCATTTTATGTATATTTTCTGTTTGAAATTCGTATTGAAACAACATGCTTTTCGATCATGCTCGTGTCTACGATTGATGGACCGGGAAGAGATTATGCGTACATACTTGTATAATGTGTTGTCTGTTGTAGTACCGATTTTTTGCGTGTACTTAATTTTAATATAATCATTCTAATAAACTTTAAATTAAATATGCACTCCTTACAGAAAGGCGCAAGTCGCGAAGCTTTCATTTGCACTAGCACTGTTTCTGTCGTTTCCTCTGCAAAACTTTGTGGGATACCAAATCGTCTGGCAAAAAATTTTGAAGAGGTTCAAACCTAAAAAAGAGAAGCTGACAGATTATATAGTGCGGATCATGCTCGTCGTCATACCATGTAAGTGCTTTTTAACTGACTTTCAAAAGAAGGAGGTCCTATGTTCGTCTGTATGTGTTTTTGTGTGTCCAACGATATCTTCGTCAATTGTGGACCAATTTTCTTTTTTTTTGGTTCCAAAGGTTATGCTTATACTGGGATCCTAGAGAAATCGAGGGAAACCCTCGAATTTTATAGCCACGTATTACGTGTTTCATGTTTTTTCTAAAGCTAATAACGTATTCGCATCCGAGAGTCACCACCTCAGGAAGATCAGCTGATTATGGAAGGTATAACTCCTTCACGGTTAGATTAGGTTAGGTTAGATTCAAAGATAATTCTTTAATGAAATATTAACTGTGGATCGGTTTTGCTAATTTTCGATTGATTAGTCTTCTAAACTGGTGCCAATGTCATCAAGTCAGGATCTGGTGATGGAATCCCAGGGAAATCGAGGGAAAACCTAAATTTTTAAAGGCACTTTTAATGCGTATCAAATTTTTTTCTAAAGCTTTCCTAGTATTCGCGACTGGGTGTCCTTAAGTTGATGACCTGGTGAAGGAAGCTATGACTCCTTAACGGTTAAGAGTTAGAGGATAAATCGTTTACAAAACATTATGGGGAAGAATAGAGAGTTGTATTCTTAGGGGTTATTTGGATGGAAGGTGAAAATCCTTAACGGTCAAAAGTCTAAAACAAATTATATCGGTCTACACATGGTGCTACATAATGGATAATTACTCAAGTTATATGAAATAGTTCAACTTACTACGATTATTTGAACTAAAAATAAATTAACAAAAAAAACACTGTCTTCTATAACCCCATCCCTATACCCACTTACTTGGCACGGGTACCGACATCAAATAGATCAGTTGGTAACTTAACAATTGAAGTTGAAACTCTCGGGACATGGGGACCATGTCCACGGGTTCTTTTTAAGGAACTTGCCTAACGTTTGGTCGACTCCACACGTGACCAAAGGGCTGGCATTTTCTCGGCACAAAGAATTAGCATTCCCATTCAACGTGGCAATGCTACCAGCCTTCTGGGCACGTTATGAATCAATTTTGGTTGATAATGGTTAATAAGTTTTCTATTTTTTATTTAGGTTTATTTATTATAAGTAGTTTAGTATAGTTCAATTTATATTATAAGGTTTTGGTTTAGCATAGTTTAATTTTAATTATAATTTGTAATATGTATTTATAGTTATGTTAAAACTAATAAAGATAAATTTCTAATAAAAAGTTAAAAGGTAATTATGAGAATTCTGTTTATTTTTCACTTTTAAGTGGTTATAGGTATGGGTTTTTGAAGTCTGTTATATATATTTATAGATAGATATTTTAGTAAACAAGTTTGTTTTATTGTGTGCTGCAGTTCTGCAGTCAGATTGTGCGATATCCGCTGGCCTATTGCCGACTTGTGTGTTTTCTTGTGATAAGGATACGTGAATCAAGCCAGCGAGTTGGGCTGACTGTTTTATTCTCTCTTTATTCATAGTACCCACATTAACATTAATAATTTTATTTCATGCATACCGACAGTGTGTTTTTATATTGCAGTTGGAATGGCAGTGGGGGCGCCTATGCTGGGTCCCTTCATGGGGCTGATGGGCGCTCTGTGCCTGTCCATGGCCGCCGTGGTATTCCCTGCAATCATGGATGCCTGCCTTTGCCATCCAAATAACTACGGAGTCATGCACTACAAACTGACGCGGGACCTTTTGATTATGATTTTTGGCATATTCAGTATGATATCTGGCGTCCTAAACAGCTTAAAAGAGATGGCTGAAACTTTCGCATAATCTGCATGACATTAGTTAAAATGATTTGTAATATTAATAAACTTAAATCAATAAACCGCCTAAATTATTCACTTCATTGATTATAAAAGCTGTTTGTCTTCAGTAACCACTAGATTCCTCCAAAATAGCCCCTGGCACTCTAGCAGAAACCTTACGGCGCGATTTTTACGGTTCCTTTACAGAGTGGCAGTAAACGCAACCTTGTTCCAGGGACTCCACTCCCTTATCCGCCCTTTCGTCTATAGCGGGCTGATTCTCCAGGAACGTATTAGGACCCGTTTAAATGTGTTAGAGGCACGATCATGTAAATAACTATTCACTTTCTTGCTTTATATGGCAAGTATTGCATTCAAAACTGTTCTTGGTGAAAACAGTATCTCATCTTTCCAACATATCTTTATATAGACACCTAAAATAATAAAAAATAGTATATTAATTAAGTAAGTAATTAATATTCTGGGCTGTAAGGAGGTCATTCAGCAGACGTGGCATCATGACAACTTTAGTTTTATTAAGTAATACTATCTAAATAATACAATCTCTACGATCTACGATCAACCCCTGTTTATTAATTGCCATTTTTATATTATTCTGTTCCATCCACAATAAGGTCGCAAAATCGCAATCAAAGCTCATTGAGTTATAATGTACTACGTACTAGAGGAGGCACCTCAATCCAATTGTTTGAAACACGAGTTATGGTCCGCGGACCCCAACTCACTTAGTCTGTGCCAAGCGCTTGCTGCAACGTGACGCATTGAGTGTGAAGTTTTGATTATTAAAATATGCCTTCGTGTGCATTGAGGTACAGTTCCAACAACTCCAAAAACATAAGTAAAAGTCAAGGAGTGACTTTTCACCAGTAAGTTCAACTATTATCTTTAAACCACGCGTTATTTAATTATAATTTTTCAATTGCAACGGTCGCTGCGGAGGCGTCTATGTTTACGTGAATGTCAAAGAGTAAAACATTTGTATAGGCAGACTTGACACTATCGATGTAGGTATAATTTTAAAAACTATGATCAATAAAATATTAATATTTAATCACGATAGTAATGTTGTAATAATATTTCACATTTTTGTTTGGATTTAAAGGTTTCCACGGCTATGTCATGAAACAAGAGAATCATCAATCAAAGTTCAGATAAATCGCAGCGAAGAAACTTGGTTACCTTCAGATTATTCACGCATATTATGTTCCGTGCATTTCCAAGAAAACGACAAATACACCACGAAAACACTAAGAGTGTACTTAAAGAAATCTGAATTACCATGCGATAACGTAAATGATATTATATTTGTAAACTAGCGACCCGCCCCGGCTTCGCACGGGTGGACATTTATTTCTTCATAGATGTGCACCCTGCGGTTTCGCCGTGCGAGTCGTGCGACACATCGGCCGGCCATCATTCATTTTAATACCAATTACAATTTTAAATTCGTAATATCTTTTGAATGAAACAATCTTGCTCAATAAATAGTTTATTTGGATAAGGATTAGTATTTGACGATAATATGATCAATAAACAAAGGCTAATAATTTTAATTACTTTAATTCTATGGAAAAGTGGTTATAATGGCTAAAACATAAATGTTTGGTTTATACTATCGCGGATTTTTTTGTAGGCATTATTGAGTTCTACAACTTTTCTATAGAAGTCAACCATACATCTCTAACCATTTAGGCAGCGTTCGCGAGAATCGTTAACGTACGGCAGTTTTTTCGTCGACTTACTGCACAATTTTCACTACCACGAAAAATCCTATCTATTTTCCGGGATAAAAAATAGCCTATACGGATTCGGAAGAATCCCTCTAAGTAATGGTAAAAGAAATTTTGAAATCGGTCCAGTAGTTTTTGAGCCTATTCAATACAAACATACAAAAATACAAAGGTTTCCTCTTTATAATATTAGTATAGATATAACATTGCTTTGAATTTTTGTTTTACTTTGTTATTAGAAAAACTAACTTTTTTGATGTTCAGTATACTTACGGGGCTAATGAGAGGCAGAACCAGTAGGTAAATGGCGGTTTTTTTAATACTGTAACGCTAGATACATATTTACAAAAACTGATCCAACTGTGGATTACTAATACCAAACGGCAGAAATTAACTAAACTTATTTTATTTGAAGAAAATTAAAGTATTTTAACAGTTGAAATACTTTTTTACACACGTAGGCAGAATATAAAAAGAATGTCGCATCTGCGCGCATTGATTGTTATCTATGAGAAAATAACAAGCTTGCCCCGCGCATGCGCGGGTTCCGCGCATGCGCTGTCCTGCGCTGACTTCAAATGCGCACGCTATATTTTGTTTGAAATAGCTTCTCTAGTGCGTAGTACATTATAACTCAATGTCAAAGCTACGATAAATTATTTTTATTTCTTCAATTTAAATTAATCTTCAACCTTCGCCGTTCGAGAACTGATCAACTACCAATCGATGAGTTATCCCTGCCAGGTATCTACGGATGAGATAGAAGCCGGCCTGCTTTCTCTCACTCTCTATACAGTTTTCGCCCATTTTTAGGGTTCCGTACCTCGAAAGAAAAAAACGGCACCCTTATTGGATCACTTTGTTGTCCGTCCGTCCGTCTGTCAACACCCTTTTTCTCAGGAACGCGTGGAGGTATCCAGCTAAAATTTATATCAAATACTTAGGTCTACTGTGAAAGACGTCTAAGTCATAGCAATCTATAAATACAGCCGATTCAGCCGTAAATTTTCGACACTCGCAAGGGAATCAAAACCTACCTAGGGTACTTCCCTTGAACTTAGAACAGAACAGAAGCAACGTGTAGCACAGATAAAGGAAAAATTGCTAAAACCGTAAATTTTTATAGGTATAATAAAAATATTTTTAATTGACTGATACGTATGTATGCGTCATCATATTATTAGAATTTTTCAGTGTAACTCTCATATTAATTTTATTCTCATAGTGAATTGATTATTATTTTTGAGTGCTAAAAGGTCTGAGAATCGGACAACATATATTTCTTATACGCCTAAGTGTTAGGGGTGGCCCTCCGTAGATTTTTTAATTTGGCAGAACAACGTTTGTTGGGTCAGCTAGTATTATTATATTAATTTGTGAGCTCACTGGAGTGGAGATTTAAGAAAAAAATATAGAAATGTCAAAAGTATTATATGTGTGCAAAAAACGCAAAATATGTCAAGTTTGTATAATAAGTAGGTAGATACTTATAAGGTAGAGTTAGTATTATGAGACTATCCGCAGAAAACCGGAGTGAATGACATAGCTTACAGAGTTAGTAAGCAGAAGTGGCAGTGGGCTGATCGTGTCTGTCGAAGGACTGATGGCCGTTGGAGCTGAAAAGTCCTTGAGTGAGAACCGAGAATCGGAAAATGTAGTGTAGGACGCCCACCAGCCAGATGGACCAATGACCTGAAAAGGTAGCCGGGTCCGACTAGATGCGGAAGGCAGAGGACCGGGTGTTATGGCTCAACCTGGGAGAGGCCTATGTCCAGTAGTGGACTGCGAGTGTTTGATTGATTCAAGCAAGTAGTCTTAATACTGGAGATAGCAAATTATGGTCAACGGAATCATGCCTTATTTAACTAAAAGTAATAATTCTACAGCCATATTTTTTTTTAATTATGCGTTTATTGTAACAATATTAATCATGAGGCCCAATTCTATGTTACAAAAAAGTAAATTAAATGAAAGGAAAACAGTTAAATATAAATTAAGTCTATATTTTTTTTCAAAATCTATGCGTTTCCGCAATACCAGATGTGTGTGCATTATCCTGGCTAAGACTTACGTAAAAAAACGCGCAAATCGAAACGAAAAGTTTACAGTTGGATAGTCTGGTCCATGTTTGAAACTCTTTAATGATACCAATTTTTATTGCCTAGAGAGTTTTCAAGGTCCTGAGTTACTTGCCTTACGATATATTAACGGAAGTCAATGCCAGTAATATTTCTAATTATTTATGTGCACTTGCTATTTTGATATATTATGTTTCTTGACCTAACTTTAACTACACTATCTAGCTTCTTAAAAAAAAACTATAGTGTTCAGTAACTGGTCGGCCTATAAGGTTTTAATTTGAAGATAATATTAGTCACAATTTTTCCCCGGATCTCGAGCTACATATAAGACAAAAATTTTGAAATGAAAATAAGCTTTGCGCTGAGTATTGGTTCCTATAGACGCTTTCGACTTCATCGAACATCTCGATCTTAGAGGTGACGATCCTGCCATCCGCGGTTTTAAGTTTTTAGGTCCTCCGCTGAGCGAAGTCTTTTGACTTTTTGTATTGGAGCGTCGGAGGTCGCGTCGCATTAGCTTCGTGAGTTTAAGGTTTAAGGACCTTCTATCTGATGAAGACATCTGATTGGATGGCGTCTCAGTCGAAAGCTTGGATACTCTACTTCTGCGCTGCAGCGGAAAGTGCTTACGAGTTCCTGCAAAGTTTTGACCAAAGTATTGGTCTTCTGGTCGAATCGAATCGATTTTGAAGATCCAGTTGGAACTTTTCAGAACCTGATATGAATTGGGGCAGTGAAGGTTTAAGAGTTGACTTTATCAAGCGTGATCTTTTAACTTTCAGATTGATATTTAGAGTGCCTCGGACAAGTCGGTGATCACTTCCGGTATTAAACCTGTTGATCACGGAGACATCTCTAAATATATGCTGCTTATCCGACATGATAAAGTCAATCTCGTTCTTTGACACACTATCGGGGCTCCGCCAGGTCCATCTCCTATGGAGCTTCTTTTTAAAGAATAAGTTCATCAAGATGAGACCCTAAGATTCTAGGAAATTTCATCAGCATTTGACCCCTGTGATTTCTTTGCCCCAAACCATACGTTCCGACTTTCGATTCGCCGTGTTTTTGTACTTCCACTTTGGCATTGAAGTCCCCCCATAACAACGTTGTAATGAGCCTTAGCCCCTGAGCGATTTCTTCGTACATGGCTTCGGCTATTTCATCTGGGTGCGTCGAGGTCGGCGCATATTCCTGTACAACTTTCAGTTATACCTCTCATTTAGCTTTAGTACTAGGTACGCTACCCTTGTCGACAAACTACCGATTTCCACAGCGCTGCTAGCGAGGGACTTATTGACCAGAAAACCGACACCTCCTTGAGAGAGTCGATTACCTTCGCGGAAGTAGAGTAAGTTGCCTGACTCCAGGGTTATCGTGTCCCATCCCTTTCTACGGACTTCAGATAACCCCAGTATATGCCAGTTAATGTTACTTAGCTCCACTTCTAGCTCGGCAAGGTGATGGTCCAGCCTCATCGTTCGTCCATTATACGTAGCCAGATAAAGCCGTCCGTTTTGGTAGCCTGCCGTAACCCGGAGATTCTTAGCACCCCCCGTCCCACCGTGACCACGACCGCTACCGTGGCCAAGAATAGTGGGACTACTGGGAACTGGGGGCCGTGTGTTATGGCGCACAATCATGGGGTGTTTGTTGCCCTAGTCACCACGCTGGGCAAGCGGGTTGGTGACCGCAGTAAACTTTGGTTACTTAGGAGAATGCTGCTGCCTATTCTCCTTGTTCTATATCCCTTAGTCGCCTCCTACGACACCCACGGGTAGAGAGGGGGGGTTGTTATTCTAAGCCGCAAACCCCACGGCCTTTGACTTTAAAGGCATTGACTTTATAAGTACTTATGATATTTAGATATACTTTTTTTTTCACGGGTTTTCTTCCATTCAAGTAACGATATTTGTAAGACAGATTCGATCCTTATAAGTGTCCCTATAGATTGATGCCAAAAAGTATAGGGTGTTAGTTATTACCTCAAGGCGTATTTTCAAAAATATATGGAATGAAAAAATGCTGTCTGAGTCGCGGGAGATAGCTTGTCTAATAGATAGTAGGTATACATAATTATAATATGAAATAAATATAATATAAAATAAAACTATTTTTAAGCGGATTCTATCGCGGCTTATTTTGATGGTATATTATTATGATGATATATTTATATATTCTAATCTATAATCTTTGTTATAAATAGTAGTACTTTTCTTTCCTTCCAATTACTTAATATGTTTGTACACTATTGTCTATATTTTTAACGAATCTTTCCTTTTGCAGGTCTGCTGGAAGAGATTTCTTAAAGAAATAAGCAGCACCTTTGTACATATTTATTCAAATGTTGTATCCTAAAATGTGTTTTTTTGTGTACATAAACAGTTAAATAAATAAATAAATGGTAGTTCCCGATGTTTCGACGCCTTTGCAGGTGCAATGTTCCCACATGTTCGAGTTGCAATTGATAAGGCGTGTACTCTTCTGTAGTGCTTTATTATGACTAACTAATATTACCTAACGTAACGACGTATATTAGGAGCAGGTGTCACATACACTACACCTCCCCCGTTATTTAAAAAACAATAATGGTTTCTTTTTTTGTCTTACGCTAGCACATTGAAATAATTGGTTCATAAAATTAAGTGAAACATATGAGTACAATTAAAATTAGGTGAAAAATAAAAGCTAAATTTTTTATTGGAGTACGCTGTTGACAATGTACCTATTCAATTTTAATACAAATGTACCATGCTGTCTTTTACAAAACACATGTAAATGTGAACATAGTAAAATATCTGATAACTCTTTTCCTTTAGTGCTCAATTCATACTTATTAACACTTTTCACTCCCTTTTAATTTTACTTCTTAAATTCTTATTTTGGTAGGTACACACACAATTATTTTCGTCGACTTATTCAACACAGTTTATATTTCATCATATATTTTATTGACATATATTCATCTATTCTTAACTTATAAAGTCGACCTCTTCAATATATTTCATATTATATAATATAAGGTTTTAAGACACTTCAGTCTCCATAAAATTATTTTCACAGAGGAAATCTCGTTCACACCATGATCAAAGAAAGGAACTGGCCTTATTCTATCTTATTAGTGTGTACCATAGCTATAGAATTATCACATACTTAATCCAACCAAAACAAAACATTATCGCAATACCATTTGAAAAATGTGGTCCATAAGTAGGTACCCTGTGGCTTTTGGGTGATCAATCTATCAGTTAACTTGGGTCTTATCTACCAAAGGCTACTACAATTTTAATACTTTTCTCAAATCATGAAATTGCCTTTATAATCTAATTTTCACGAACAAGAGTTACCTACATCATATTAATAGGAAAAGTAGGTACCTAAATGACATTCCACATGACAAAATATATTTAATACAATTCCAATTACATCGACATCGAATACTAGGTACCTTTACTTCAAAACCTTACCTTTTATGTACCTACGTACTTAGTAAAAGGCCAACAGCTAGTTACGTAACTAATAAAGAATGCGATCGAATTTCGAAACCACTAATCGCCTCAAGGTATGCATATGTGAAAACATTTTATTAAAAAACAATGTTTATGATTCAATCACTATATTAATATTATGCAATAAAATTAAAACAATACCAACACCAATACAGATAACTTATACATGAGTTCATGTTGTTTATAAAAACATGCTAGTATAAACTAGCTCTTCATATAAAATTCATAAAAATTGCTCTTAATTTACACATTTTATTTACACTTCTCGGAAAAATAAATGCTGACCTTATATGTATAGAGCTTGTATCATTAATACATTTGAATAAATCATTTTAATACCGGTAAAATACTTTAAATATACATAGTAAGTAAGGTAATTTGTTTACAATAGTTTGTTTCTTGGAAAAAGATAAAACATTGACTTATCAATACTTAACTGTACAAAACTTAACATCAGAGTTATTGTCAACTCACGTATCTAATGTACTATAATATTCAAAACAAAATTAATTACAACGTAAGCACGTTCACACAAAGTTTCGGAGCCGGTTCAAGGTTGCGTTCACAAAGCTCAGGTCGCCAACATCTGCCTGCTGCTCCACCATTACTAAGCAATACTTCTCCAACAGTATTCTTAGCCATGCATATTTGTAGCCGACTTCTCCAATGATTTGCCCACATTGTCATTAAAACACATTCTTCGGTTCTTACTCCGCAACCTTAGCGCAATATTTAAATTTAAAAATCATTATATTGTACTCGTGCTCAGAGCTGCCAACGTGGCAGCACTGGGGCAGGGTTGCCATGCAATGTGGGAGGTTCGGGTTGAAATTGATAAGGCGTGTGCTCTTATGTAGTGCATTATTATTACTTACTAATATTTATACCTAACCTAACGATATATATTGGGAGCAGGTGTCACATACACTACACCTCCCCCGTTAAAAGGAGATTTATTTAAATGTCTAACATTCGCATAAACCTCAGAAAACAATAAATCAATTAAATTCAGACAGAACCGGAATTCCAGAAATAACCAAAGTGCAACATAACATTTTTCAATTTGAAAAAACTATCTATGGACGCTATATTTAATAACTGCCCATTTTGAAGAATTCCGAGTTACGTTGATTCCCAGCGGTTCCTAGTAAAAGTTGCGCAATCATAGTACCACTTCATGTTTATGGTTTCGAGCTAAAATGACGAAGTTCCAAACATCGTTAGTTCTTGGGCCAGTCCTTTTAACACGTAATACAAAAGAGTGGTGACTAGTCAATATAATTAACTGATGGCTGATACATCAACACATTGATTTAGTTACGCACGGCACCTGGCTTTTAAGAGTTAGGTGCGGCAATGCTTAAGAAATAAACCAGTCATAATAGAAACCTAAAACCCTTTCCGTTCTTCAGCACGATAGACCTTTATAGATTGTCCATTGAATTAAACCCGCCAGTATATTGAACTCTGAAGTTTGTATAAAAGTTAAGAAACGGCATGAATAATGGAGTCCTTATAAAATTGGTCGAGGGGACTAAATCGATTTCTGGTGGAGAAATAAAGGTTACCGATAAGCTAATATTTGTAACGTTATGGGAAAAATATAATGTTGTGTGAATTTAGGCACACAATCTTAAGCCCTTGGCATTTGGTGAGTTTTTTAAGTTTTTGTTTTGATTACGTAATCAACAAGAAACATCGCTTTGTCTATCCGTAGATGTACGTCAAAATTAAGTATGGAAACGGACGTAAAATAGTCCGGTCAAATTAGACTAAAAAATTGGGGTGAGGTTACATTAATTCGCTCTTGGCTGAATTTTGGTAGGATTGTTCAATACACTATTATAAAGGAAATGTGAAAAGTCCCCATCGATCCGGGACGTGCAAAAAAAATTACTCGGGGTCAAAGGTCACAAAAACGGGTTTTTCGCGATTTTCAGCAAAATGGTAAGTTTTATCATAAAATTAGCTGAGACAAAATTGTAGATCAGATAATTATCTATAAAAAATGTCTAAATACTTTTTTCCTAAGAGCCACCGTTTTTGAGATATAACGATTCAAAAAGTTGAAAGAGTTGTAATCGTCAAATATGCACACGTTTCCACGCCACCTTTAAGGTGCGTTTTTTTAATGTGGTTTCTCCGGTAGGCCTATTCCACTGATCTTTTATGATTCTGTTTAATTTGAAACTATTGAATAAGGGGATGTAGTGCTAAATGTGGTTGCAAAAAAGTTGGACTGTTTTGTTCTTTAGCTTCTTCTGCCTCTGCCTAGCCTTTTCCCAAGCTTTGTTGGGGTCGGCTTCCAGTCTTACCGGATTTAGCTGAATACCGTATTTTACATAGAGCGACTGCCTATCTGACCTCCACAACCTATTGCTAGGTAATACAGTATTCCATAGTAAGACTGGTTGTCAGAATTGTAATGACTTAACGACTATCAAAGATCACTGTTTGACAGTCGGGACCAACGGCTTAACGTGCTTTCCGAGGCACGGAGGGGTCTCGTATATGTTTACAAATGGTCACCCATCCACGGACCAACCGCGGCGACCGCGGCTTTACCTTTATTATCGGTCAAACCGTACGGCTTACACTTAGCCACGAGCCCCTCACTGTTTTGTTCTGTAGCATGTACAACAAACTTTCAAGGCCGGTCATGCTCCAATGTTGAATTGCCAACAATTGAAGATTCATTTGATGTTGACGAAAAGACATGCGATGTGTCATTATTGGGACAATTTATTAGCACCCAGAATGAAGAAGATAAACAATAAGAAGAAGAAGAAGAAAGAGAAGAAGAACAAGAACAAGGGAAAGCATAAGTTAATGATAATTTAGATTCAGATGGATAAATTTTCTTATTTTTTTTAATTTCCACCCCTTTCATAATTTTCAATCCTTGTCAATATCACACAGTTATTCAATAGTTGCTTAAATAGTCATATTATCACGATAACAACTCTTTCAACTTTTTGAATCGTTATATCTCAAAAACGGTGGCTCTTAGGAAAAAAGTATTAGACATTTTTTATAGATAATTCTACAATTTTTGTCAGAGCTAATTTTATGATAAAACTTACCATTTTGCTGAAAATCGTGAAAAACCCGTGTTTGTGACCTTTGACCCCAAGTAATTTTTTTTGCACGTGCCGGATCGATGGGGACTTTTCACATTTCCTTTATAATAATGTATTGAACAATCCTACCAAAATTCAGCCAAGTGCGAATTAATGTAACCTTGGATGTCTAAATTGACCGGACTAAAAAGAAATACTATCTTCTCTAAGTATTAAGCAATAGGAACCAAAAAAATATTGTACCTCTTTTTAAGAAAATATCGCAGGCGGAAAAGTATGATCTTTCACATACTTATATTTTTTTATAGAGAAGGAGAGCTTATACTATGCATAGAAATAAATTAAATCATGAAAAGAAACATTACACACTACCACGTTATTGACACACAAATGCATAAATATAATATAAATAGAGATGATTGAAATGTCAAATTGAGAATAGATTATGTTTTTATAGACTACTAGCTGTTTCCCGCAGCTCCGCCCGCGGTCTAATTTTTTTTTATGTAATTGAGAATTTTCTTTACTATAAACCTCACGGAGCCCGAGACCTTTCCAACGAATGCAAAACCGTGGAAATCGGTTCGTGCGTTCTGGAGTTATAGCGTCAGGAAGGAAAACCCGACTTATTTTTATATAGTAGATAATTTTGTTTGACTTTACTGAATGTCCAACACTCAGTACAATCTGTTTACTAATACGTGAAGCAAGCTACTGAAGCGGTACGCAAAGGAAGGTAACAGAAAAAAATTGTTTACGGATGAGACATTTTTTACAATTGAGCAACATTTTAACAAACAAAATGACCGTATTTAGGTATGCTCACAGCTCTAAGGAAGCTTCCTAATTAGTCGACAGAGTGCAACGTGGGCATTATCCGACTTCAGTTATGGTTTAGTGAGGTATTAGCTAGGAAGGAGTGACTGAGCCATACTTTTGTGAAAAAGGTATCAAAACATCGGCACGAGTGTATCAAGATACACTCGTGTCGAGTGTATCTTGTTCGACAGTCCTAATCTTAATCCGCTGGTTTATGATTTATGGTCAATTTTAGAGAGTACGGCTTGCTCTATTTTTTAGAGAGTATGGCTTGCGTCATGAATTTAGAGTCCCTAAAACAATCCATACGATTGGCAGTGAAGTATTTTCCCATGGAAAGAGTGTGTTAGAAAATGAGAGAGAAGATATATAATTGCATTATAATATAGTAATGAATAATTTACTTTATAAAATTACAATTTATGTACAGCCAGTGATTAGCAAGTAGAAAATTATTTTATGGCTCAGTAGATTTGTTATAACACATATTTATTTAATAGATCGGGATTATTCATTAAAACACAACATTATGGAATACCAATCAATAACAATATTATTTATTTTATAACACATCATATAAGCATAATTCACAACAAATTATTACATTAACAAAACATAAATAAATAAAATACTTAACTCACAAAGTCCTTTCGGTACCGCAGCCCACGACAGAAAGAGAACAATATTCCACCCGGACGGTACTTTTATACTAAGTGTGACACGTCACTGACAATCAGTTGTTTAGTCAATTGTAGTCTTTTAATTTATATTATTTCACATTAAAATTCATCAAATAATCTGAATACATTATTTATAAAATAATAATCATAAAAACAAATAATAATAATTAATAATGTATTAAGTGCGTGCTGTTATTGATTACCGGCCTCAACGTTTAAAGGACTGTATTGCAGGCAATGGAGACAACTTCGAATAAGCTTTTTATATTTTAAATCTATACATATAATAAATCTGTAGAAAAGTTATTTTTGTACATTGAAGAAATTGAAAAAAAAAATTGCCAGCGTGTGAAAAGATAACTAACAGAACCCATTTCCATCATTTTTGAAATTTTTGTCTGTTTGTCTGTTTATATGTTTGTTTGTGCGCACATCACGTAAAATCTATGAATCCCATGCAGACAATGTTTATATACAAAAATTATACGTAACTTGAGGTATTACTTAGTTTTGGTTTCATCGAAATCGGCAAATAAGTTATAGTATATAAACAAAAAAGTTATAGTACATTTGAATCAATAGAAAGCGATATCGGCGACACAAAGTCCAATTTAGGATGAGCTCTCATCAATATGGTCGTCCATATTAAATAGGGATCAAACTCTAAATATACATAATCTCCATACACGTAATCTTTGATATATAAACAAAAAAGTAACCATGGCGAAAATAACGTTGCCATAGCGATCAGCTTATTGAAGTATGAATAACTATTTAAGATGCTTACAGTAGTATTAAACAGCTCGGTGGTTATACGATAGGAAATGTGAATTATCTTGCTGCGTGTTCAAATCCTGACGTTACTACATATTTTGTTTTTTATTTCTAGAACCGACTTTCTTACAGAAGTACGAATATATCGAGCTAACCAATGATATTATAAGTAAAAAGGTGTAGATAGGTTATAGGCGCTCAGCAAGCGACACGTTAAAATGTGGCTAGTTAGCCACATTTTAACGTAAGGTAAAATGTCATTTCTGATTTATTTATGTCGCCAATTACATTTGTCTCTTTTTTGCTTGCGATAATCGAATCATGCCATCCTACCTTGACGTCTAATCGTAATGTAGTGTGCTTTGCAATATTCAGTTATTTATGTGTGAGTTAGTGTGCCGTTTTTGAAGATCGAATTTTGTGTAGGTAACCTATCTACACCTTTTTACTTATAATATCATTGGAGCTAACCCTTTTTGTGTTTTGTATTATTTTTTAGTTTGTAATTTTTTTACATGGCTAATTTTTTAGATAGCTTGCTGCTCATGTAATTTTTGATGCCTGATCGAGACAAACAAAAATGCATAAAGTTTTTACAATCACACTTTACTGTTAAACAGGTGAAGTTCATAGTCAGTTAGTTGATAAGTCCATCATCTAAATCCCGCAATTTCTGCGACTTACATAAAAGAAACCAAATTGTCAAATACCCGTATCAGGCGACTTGAGCCATCTAAAGCGCATTCAGTGATTCAGTCAGTCAAAAATATTGTTCACATGCATACCTATTACGACTGATCAGCGCGAACAACGTCGCGGGTACAGCTAGGTCATCAAGGTTACTTTATTCATATTTTTGTCTTTATTAAACTGAACGGACGGTATTTGAATCTCGCATCCACTACTGATTAATGCCTGTGTGTGACGAGATCTGATGGCAAACTGCTAAGCTGGCAAAAATAAATATACTTATAGTCTGTTCATCTATACTTGTCCAAACATGTAAACAAATATGGCGTATGTAAGAAATGTCAATAAAATTAGTGATGGGAAACTTTGTGTGATCTATTCAGAATTGTAAACTAATTGTGGTAACATACATTGTGTGATTTTTGAGAAAAATCGTGATTTGTAATTGACGTCGGTTTGTTTACTATTTGTGACAAGTATAGATGAACAGACCTTACAGGATATAGCGCATGTTCCAGCTTTTGATCTGGTCATTATTATCTATACCTACTAATATTATAAAGCTGAAGAGTTTGTTTGTTTTTTTGTTTGTTTGAACGCGCTAATCTCAGGAAGTACTGATCCGATCTGAAAAATTCTTTCACTGTTAGATAGTCCACTTATTGAGGACTATAGGCTATTTTTCTTTTGGAAATCTATCCCCTAAGGGGGTGAAATAGGGGATGAAAGTTTGTATGGGAAGTTCGGTATTTTCAATGATAGACACATGAAATTTGGTATACGGGTTTCTGGTTAGAGATAAATGAAGACGTATTTCAGCAATTCCGAAAATCATCCCCTTAAGAGGGTGAAATAGGGGTTGGAAGTTTGTAGGTTTATGAATTGTGTCGTTTTCAAAGATAGACACGTTTAATTTCATACAAGGGTTATTAGTTAGAAATAAATAAGACGTATTTCCGAGATTTTAGAAATCTACCCTCTAAGGGGGTGCAATAGGGGTTGAAAGTTTGTATGGGAAGTTCGGTATTTTCAATGATTGACACATTAAATTTTGTATACGGGTTTCAGAATAGAAATAAATAAAGATGTATTTCAGCGATTTTAAAAATCATACCCCTAAGACAGTGAAATAGGGGTTGGAAGTTTGTAGGTACATGAATTGTGTCGTTTTCAAAGATAGACACATTTAATTTCATACAAGGGTTATTAGTTAGAAATAAATAAGATGTATTTCCGTGATTTTAGCCTTTTAGAAATCTACCCTCTAAGGGGGTGAAATAGGGGCTGAAATAGTTGGTATGTGAAGTTCGGTTTTCTCAAAGATAGACAGATGAAAAGATAAGTAGATAAGATAACGCCCATCTAAGACATATCTATAATGACGACCGCCGTGGTCGAGTGGCTTTCACTCCGGTTTTTAAGGTGTCGCCAGCTCTAAGGTCCCAGGTTCGATCCCCGGACAGGTCCATGTAGAAAATAACTTTTATAAATTGTCTTGAGTCTGAGTGTTTATGGTATCTTCATTGTCTCAGATTCCATAACACAAATGCTTTTGCTACTTACTTTACGTTAATTATTATTTTAACGCCATAATATTTTATGAAAATTTTTATTCATACTCCTTACTTTGAAAATCACAGAATACATCCATCTACCTTTAATACTACTCTTTATTTTACGCGCGAGCGAAGCCGCGGGCAACAGCTAGTTGTTTTATATTTGTGTATTAAACTAACAGACTGCAAAAGTAATAAATGTGTGTGTAATAGAAAACATTTTTTTTCTTTGTTACAGTACATATGGCAAGACTAGGTAATTATCCTCCAACTCCAAAATAAAGCGTGGACAAATAAAAAAATGTATTCCTTGGGGTTGGTTTCAAATCCGTGGCTAAAAAATAAAGACAATACACTATACGAACGATAGACTTAAATTTGCATGGACAACGACTTCAAACATCAGTTATGGCCTATTTCACCATCGTCAGATAACTTTATTCGAGGGATAATTTTGAAATTTTGACAGTTGTTTCATACAGTAACTGTCAAACGTCAATTTTATTCGTCGAATAAAAGTTATCTGACGATGGTGTAATAGGCCCTTAGTAAAATAACAATTGAATTTAAAAGTTAATTTAAGAATTCAGTTTATTTTTCGCTTTTAATTGGTTATGGTTATAATATGACAATATGGGTTTTTGAAATTGGTATTTTTTTAACGTCGTGTTCTGTAAAATCAAGTACCTACAAGTAAGTTAGTTATCCAAAACGTATATTTTCGACGAATATACATAGCCTTGACAAATAGCGTAGGTAAGTATTTGGTAAATTTCATAATTGGACGAACAGACGATTTAACGAACTGCAGCTCGTTCAACCCACGAATTCGACTCGCATTTGTCCGTTTTTGTTATGATTTCACGAATGATTTAAAAAATGCCTTGGGTACTAAGTTCACAATAGACAAATAGTAAATTCTATGCCAGAGAACATAATTATAAAAGTACATGGGTATTTTTTCATAATAATATTGTATGAACGTAAATACAGCAAAGCAAGTGTGTATGTATTTACTTCCACCTTCAAAAGCTGTACTGGGTACGATGTCCATCTCAGGGAGTACAGAGCCCTAAAAGTAGATATCAGGAATGTGAGCGCAACGCTTGAGCTCAGCCAGCAGGGCGCCGCCGCCGTGCCGGGATAACCCGCGCATTCGAACGAGGCCCCGCCCCGGGGCGTGGTTGCGCCTTCCGGCTGCCACCCCGCAGCCCTCCCTTCGTCTCCGACGACCGGACGAGGCACCTCGCTTTTATCCCGGTTTCCTGTCCGTGGACGCTCGCTTTGCTCCGGTCTATCGATTTGTTTATTTTTTTAACAAGACAAATAGGTCAGCCGCGTCCCTTCCGAGTGTCGTGTCGAGTCCGTGTCGTGTCCGGCGCGTCGTGAGCTCGCGATGGCCAGCGACCGGAGCAGGTGCGGAGGCGCCAGCGTGGCTCGCGTCGGCCATGGAGCCCGCTGAACAAGGTGAGTGCGTGAATCTGACCACACTCGCCGCCTCCTTAGCCGGAACCTAACGCCTAACATTTGTAGGGATTATGTTACTTCAAAATACACTGCATAATTATGTGTTATATCAAGTACGGTAGCCTAATTAATATTAAATTTAGGTTTTAATTATATCCTAGTATATTGGCGTTTTACGCCTTGTTAGGTTCCTCGCACTTCCCGCTGCATACATTGCAATATTTCATGAAAATTTAACGCAATCTGAGAAAATACCTTACTCAGTTTTTGCGTATCAGGTATGAGTATAAAAACTATGTTATTCTTCTTCTTCTTCTAGTGCCGCCCCTGTACCGCAGTTTGGCCGTTAACTTATGTTATTCAGAGATAACATAGTATCAAACTAACACTTTATTCATTCATTTATTAGTATCTATTTTTCTGACAGTAACGTTATTTTTTTTTTAATTTAAACTCGTTATTATAATAAATATTTTCAACTTAACTAACACATTAATACTAAACTATTATACTTAATTAAAAAAACTAAAAAAATATATTAAAATAGATCAGTCGGTAACTTAACTATTGAAGACCTGTAGAAGGTAACTTATGAATTCAGTTTATTTTTCGTTTTTATGTGGCTATAGCTATGGGTTTTGTAGTCGGTGTCAATATTTTGCCCCTTAATATTTTTTTTAAGAATTATCCTCCAATTCCTAACCGTTAAAGATTAATGAATACCTTCCACCAACAGTTCATCAACATGAGGACACGGCAGTCACAGTCGCAAAAAAGGAAGTCGGTTAAAAATAAATGTAGACTATCGTAGCGCCTGAATCACGTATTTAAATAATAATATGAGTTCGTCTTTGTAAAATGGTCGTGATGATGAATGAAGTAACTTTCCATTTTAAAGAGTCTCAGCTAAGTCTACAAGCTTTATGGCTTTTGTATAAAAAAAAGAAACTTTTCTTTAGTGTACTACTAAAGAAAAGTATACTAAAGAAAAATATTAGTGTAGAACTTTCACCAACCATTTTGTCAGCGCTCGCGAATGGTGGGTCTTACTCATTGTAATGGTAATACTGGTGCGCTGCATCATCCAATATTGTGCGGCCTACTCAGACAGGAACAGTAGTAATGAGCTGATTGAACCTCCGCGTGACCAGGGCCCCAATTCTTCTATTTTATAAACCGTCCGATGGCAGTGTAATGATCGTAGTTTCGATTGATTTTGGCACATTTAGTATTCTTCTAAGCATTTAATCTGTGAAATCGTGTATGTCATAGTATCTTAGCACGATTGCCAATAATTTGGTAATCCCTTACTGACATTTCAAACTTAATGGGCTTTATTTTTTTTTACAAAATCGTCGACATTACGATCATTACACTGCCATCGGACGGTTTAAAAATAGGAGAATTGGGCCCCAGGTAGACAAACGGTTTTAAGCGCCAATTCCTTGAGATTGACAATACGAATACGAGAATGTTTTTAAATAAAAATGCAATTTGAACACCAAAAAATAAATAATTTGTTAGAATAAGCTACTGCCTGGAGCAATTGTTCCATCCAGTAGCTTATGTTTATTTATATTTATTTTGTGTTCACCAAAAACATAGCATTTATGTCGATTTCTAAATAAAATACAACGTAGCGTCCATAGTTAAAGTAGTTCCTTATTAACTGTACTTCAATTGGCCGCTGATAGAACAAAATGCCCATTCTCCTTTTTCGTTACGTCTAAGCTTTTTATCCTTCTTCCTTCTCCCTGCCCTTATCCCAAACAAACATTTTTATAAAACTACTTTAAACGGATTCTATCGCGGTTTATTTTGATTGTCAGAGGAGTCACAGACAAGATCGGCTACATCCTGAAGCGAGCTTCAATCAATACATACTTCAAGCCGTCTAAGAAGATTAGTCAGTCCACCTGTCAAGTGTCACATACCTCTACAAGATGCAGGAGTTTATAAACTAGATTGTGACTGTGGCCTCTCTTACATCGGTCAAACAAAACGCAGTATAGGGACCCGCGTAAAAGAACATATTGCTGATGTTAAACACCGCCGCTCAACGAAGTCTGCAGTCGCCGAACATGCTGAAGGCTCCAGTCACTACATTCGATTCGATAAACCACAGATCATCGCCAAAGAATCCAAATTCCTACCTAGGATGTTTCGCGAGGCTATTGAGATTAAAAAACATCCTAATTTCAATAGAGAAGATGACGGAAGATATCACCTACTTGGGATCCAATCATACACAAAATCAAAACCAATCCCAAGAGCAGCGCTGCAATACTTCAAGACACTGTAAGCTCATATTGCGTAGGTCGGAACACAAACGATTAAAATTAAAAGTAAAATTAAAAGTAAATTAAATTATAAAAACTTGAAGGTAGAACGAGCAACATATCTTGTCAAGACGAATACCATCTCAGTCTGCCCGTGACCATGACACCTGCAAAGGTGTTGAAACGTCGGGAACTAAAATCAAAATAAACCGCGATAGAATCCGTTTAAAGTAGTTTTATTTTAATGTCTAATATTCGCGTAAACCTCAGAAAACAATATAAACATTTTTATATCGGTAAGATATTCGTATCTCAGGTTCCTGAGACATCATTCATTATTTCAATTCTATTTTTAAGTAATAATACTACGTAGCCACGTAATGTTTTTTAGAGAGTTGATTATGACCCCTCAGTGTAATTATACCCGTTGAGTGGCTAAAAAACGACGAATACAAATAATGAAACTCAAAATGTTAACTCCAGTATAGAGCGTTTTATGAAACGTCAGTTAAAATATAAAAAAGACGATATTTTACAGAAATATTAAAAAACCTGACAAAAAAATATTTTCCAATAATATTTTTTATTTATTTTAGGTTTTGTAGTAACAGTACATGTATCATTATAATCTACAACAGCAAAAAGTATCATTTTAATCTAAAGGTATCTGCACGTTATTGAATTACCAGAAAAGCTAGGTTATGTAAAAAATCGTGTAAAAAGTGTGTCCTTCGCCTTCCGCATCCAGTCCGACCCAGCTACCTTTTTCAGGTCATCGGTCCATCTGGTCGTCCTACACTACGTTTGCCGATTAGCGGTCTCCACTGTAGGACTCGTCTGCTCCAACAGCCATAGGTCATACGATAGACATGAAAAGCCCACTGCCACTCCAGCTTACTAACTCTGCAAGCTATATCGGTCAATCCGGTTCTTCTCCGTATAATCTCATTAAAAATTAAACGTGGACAGCATCACCATGTTGTCCACATTTATTTGTTGCTCCGAATCCAAAGTAGTAAGTAGCTAATGGTATAAGAGATGGCAACGTCGAAAAAAAGTTCATTTTAGTACCTATGGCTGGATTTTTAATATGTTATTTGGCATAGAATTTAGCATATGATAGGATAGGTCTGGCACCTGGGACCGGTTGCGTTTACTAGTGCGCATCCCATTTATAGGGGTGAAAAATCCAGTTTTTAAACTCATTTTAGTATAAACCATTCCGGTTTGGCGACTCTTTACGAATATAGAAATCGAATTGCTAGACACTGTGGGTGTTGCCAACATCGTGCCAGACGCGTTCAAAGTATGAAAATAATAAAAAATATTCCATTTTAGGATGGCTCAAATTTTAATATGTTGTGGTCCTATCACATACAAATAACATATTAAAAAGCCAGACAAAATTCCGGTGCCAGACCACTTTATATTCCCGAAATCAGTTGAGGAAGTCGTGCATTTTAGCTTTCCTTTGAGATATTTAGATAAATATTAGATGTTATGTCATCAAAAAAACACATAATTACTAATCAGATTCATAAAGTATTTGTTAAGTAAAAAAGGAAAATCACGATATTAAGAAAACCATTATAAATTATATTGAAAATTTTAAATACTATACATTACATGCAAGAGCAGGACATGGTAACCTAGCTAATTAGTTTACTTAACCAACACGACGACGCGACGGGTCAATGTAGAAAAACACTTTTCTACATTGTCTCGGGTCTGGGTGTTTGTGGTACCTTCGTTGTCTCTGATTCCATAACACAAGTGCTTTAGCTACTTACATTGGATTCGGAGCAATGTATGTGATGTTGTCCACATTTATTTATAAAAAAAGGCATTTATTAGACGGATTGAACATGGTAAATTGGTATAGAAGAAGTACAGAACAAACAGAACATGTAGTTAGTTACCTTATCTAATTTTGGTGTCTATAATAAATTATTACTGCCTACCACTTCTCTTGGAAATAGGATAACCCAGTAAAATTTTGTTCGCAGTTGAATCCTCAAAATACGTTAAAATAAAAATACCCCTATCTAAGGTAATGTTTCTTTTTTTATTTACACGGAAATACACACTTCCTGACTTCGAGCGGTACTGAGTATTTCTAAACTCAGTAAATATTTTTCGCCCGACCGAATCGCACCCGAGACATCGTGCCCGGCAGTCGCGCTTGCGACCACTAGACCAACGAGGCAGAGCAAAGTTACAACATTTATTTGCCGGCTATCAAAGTGTATGTAAAATAAAGAGAAAAAAATACCAAATACTTTGCAGTAAAAAATTGAGAGAATATTTTCTAAAAATCTGAGATGGTAAAAGGCTATGTTAAAACACAGAATTACATCCAGGTAGAGAAATTGAGTTTTTCCAAAATCTCTTATTCATCTGCACACGTTAATTGGCATTATTGACGTGTAAACAACCAAGTAAACAAGACAAAAACTAGGTTACCATAACGATCAGATGTGATTGAACTAGAATTACTTTAAGAAAGCCAGCTGTCGTGATAAACATAATAGCGCAGTGGTTATATGATTGGAAATTAATTTTCTTGCCGTAAGTTCAAATCCAAGTGTAACTATTCCGTTTTTTTCTAACGTCCAGTTTCTTTTACAAACTCAATGATTTTGTAACTCAAGTTCGAATCTCAGTCGAACTAACCCTTTTTGTGTGTTTTAGTTCAAAATCAGATTTTTTTGTGATCAATTTTATCAATTATTTCATAGAACTTGGTTCAATAAGATAATTGTGTATATATTTTCTATCAAAGTATATATATATTTTTAATATCTGTGTTTGTGATCTCTTAACGGGCTTTCCTCTTACTGGGTAATTCAGTATCTTTTGGTAGCACTGGTTATCTCAATAGCAATAACCAAAAATTATTTTTGACGGTCGGAACCAATAGTTTTACATGCTATCGGAGGCGTTGGATAGTGAAATAATAAGTATTAGTTTGAGCCTACCAGTCTTAAACCAATACTTAATTTTTGACCCAACACTGGATTCCAAACTGAATTACGCTCTTGGTGGTCACACACAGTTTCAACCACTAAACCAACAAGGCAGTCTTCAAGTCAAGTCAGTCAGTGAACCTACCCATGTAGTTTCAAAGCCAAACAAGGTGAACAATTAGAGATCTATTTTTACACAGTGTCCACTGTGATGATCGGAAAACCTAGATGCCAATGTGCATTTTTTCTGACGGTTATATTGACACTGCTAATAATCAATCTAAAAAAGGATCGAAGCCTATCCTCAGGGTTTAGAGACAGATAGGTGCCGCTGGTGTTACAGCACACCTTAGCCTAATCACGCTGGGCAGTTCATTAAATAGGCTATAGCCTACTCAGTGTACCGCCCGGAGTTGTCCCGGTTGCATGATTCACCACCTGCTGCCTTACATTGACACAAATTTACACAAAATTGAATTGACCCACAGTTTTCGTATAGAGAAGGTCAACTATGGCGTCGCGATGCCGCTTTAATATAGTGAATATAGTGTCGCGACGCCACTCAACTATAGGTCAACACATATACGTATAGCACAACGAAATTTCATTTTCAGTAATTGCCGTCAGTAAAAATACACTGATCATCGCGAACAACGTCGCGAGTACTGCTAGTAGTGGATAAGTGAGTTTTACAGTATATTAATAGTTCTATGTAGAATGGCAAACCAAAACACGCGCCGTAAAAAAAGGTCGCTGTATAATTGTTTTATATTTATTTATTGTGGTTTTAATACACACATACATAATTTTGCCACTCTTATCGAGGCCACATAAGTTAAGAAGAAACGTTAAAAAATAAACAATTTAGCTTAAAATTATAATAATATTCGTACAGTGTCTTTAGATTTGATTATTCACAACCGGATCATATCGGAGATAGCGAAAGACGGACAAGTAATGCAACCGCCGTGGAACGCATTGTGTCTTATTCGATGCATCAGTTACTCCAGGTCATCCTATTGTGATATCTTTGAGAAGTGATTGCTCAGTTCTAGCCGGCAAATAAATTGATGATACCGATTACGAAGCAGCTAGTGTCGTGCTCTAGAGGTTAGCGGACGTTGTGTGCTATAAATCCAGGCAAGTGACAGTTTATTTCGTTTTTAACCTGTTATATCTCTCAGAGTTATAAATTCAGCTCAACAGTCGTATACAAAATCGGATTTACAATACACTAAAATTAATCAAATTCCATAAATTTACTAACAAGCGCCTTCATCATAAGGTTTCTTGGATAATTAGTAGCGACACAATTAATGGAGTTTGAAGTGGTTTGTTCATTAAATTTTGTTGCTGAATGTACAACCCTCGCGGAGACAAAGTTTAGACATTTCCCTTCCGTTGTTGTATGTGTGTGTCCTAAATCACGTAACTAATTATTAGCTCAATCTAGATAAAGCGATTGTCACTAAGTAGATACCTACATAAATAAAAAAACTATTTGCAGACATTATGCGCTTTGTTGTATGGCCTGAAAATACAATTTTGTTTCAAGGCCATAGAATGTGTATCAAAAACACATTTTTAGTAGCTACTTATGTGCTGGGATGGTAACTTAACTAATTTATTGGAGAACTTCAACAATACAATCAGTCATATGTGTAGTCGTTGTAAGCCGCATCCAAGCGGATGTACAATCTTTGTTTTTCTTTAATTTGTTTTTTAGGTATACCTTTATTTGTGGTTCTCGGCTACGGCTACCCCTACGGCTCGGTAGCAGCCTGCAGATTTTTTCAATGTAGACCTACTGTTCCTTATGATTAAAGCTAATGTGTTTCTCACTTCCGTTATGAGTGGAATAAAATTTTGTACGATTATAATACTTAACGTAGAAGAAGAAGCAGTGGGACAGTACAAGCTAAATATAATTAGGTATAAACCTTCTAATCAAAAAGAAAGAAATCATAGGTACGTTCCAATCAGTCTTAAGATGTTTATCTGGGTTAGGTATAGGTAAGTTGAATGTTATGTTGGTATGTAGACTTGAATTAATTATAGGTGATAACAACATGGTCTTGTACGTATAAATCTCTGCCAGAAACTGAAAACGAACATTACAGAAACAAACAAACTATAAGTATTATCTCAACATCAATAAAATATAATTTGCCAAAAATGCACGTTGTGCAACATATAGGCTAAACATGTTATAAGAATGCCAGTAACTGCGTTTCTGCCAGTAATGTGACTAGTTTGGCACACTGCTTGGAAAGTAAATGAATGGCACGCGACTCGGACCGTGTCGCTAGCTAGATGCGTCGAAAGATGCGCGAGGCGTGCGGCGTGTCAGAAGGATTGAATCCACGTCACGTTACTAATTATTTGTTACAAGAAGAGAATTGTGTGGATGGGCTCGTGATTTAATTAGCAGATCGAGGACCTCACGCGCCTCCAAATCACGCTAAGCCATTGGTGCCGACTGACATACTTTCAGTTAGGACATGGTCGAGACAAACTATCTTTGACTGTCATTTCAGTCGAAGTACAAAATGCTAGGTATTGAGCAAAATCTGTAGACTGGAAGCCGAATTCAAGATAGCTTGGGAAAAGGCTAGGCAGCAACAATTAACAGAATTTACTTTCATTGCAAAAAACATAATATTATATATTTAAGTAGGTTTTTAACTCACTGAAAGGTTTATTATTGAACAATGTAATAATATTTCGAGTCTCCGCCTTCAGGATATCCGTAGCCACAACCATGACAGGCGTTTGCGGTCGACGAACTGAATTGCTTATTATGCACGTAACATTAACATAACATGACTGTAGTATGCTTGTTTCTTCGAGGACGTTCAGACTACCAAGTTAACAATTAATGTCTTAATGTCTTCTCAAACTTACTTTAGACTGGTTACAAAATGTGTAATGATCCTTTTATTACTCGGATTAGGAGATAACAACTTGATACCAATATTTTTATAATTTTGTCTTCGTCTACCTTTTTATTTGTCTATTTTCCATTTTTTTATTTATTATTACCATCTGAAAATCCTCCTGTCAGGCATAAGTCATATGCGGAGGAGATATATTTCAAGCACCAGTTTGTGCGCGAACACATGAGTTGTAATCAAGTTTGTTTTATTCCGATTGATCCCGTTCTTTGCATGAGACATAAGCTTACCCAGTGGTGGTACTTGGTGACCAGATCATAATGCAATAAGTCAACCTCCGTGGTCAGGTCAAGGTGTCGCTAGCCCTAAGGTCCTGGGCACGATCCCCGGACGGAACAATGTTAAAAAAAGACACTTTTCTACATTGTTTTGGGTCTGAGTATTTGTGATTCCTTTGTTGTCTATGATTCCATAACATAAGTGATTTAACAACTTATTTTGGATTCGGAGCAATGTATGTGATGTTGTCCACATTTATCATGTATTAGAGTGTTAAACACAGTTTAAGTAAAAACAACAGAGTGGTGTGGTGTCAGTACTTAGAGGCCACCAGGCCGCCATACCCTGCCGCTAAGCACAAGTCTGGTGTGGAAGTCTGTGCTGAGCGGATTAGAGTAGTGCACTAGCTCTGGGAATTGCGGATGTAATCTGTCGGTTTCTATAATGCCTTTCTGAATGAAAATCTGAGTTCAAATTGAGAAATAGCCACTATCTCCATCCGTTTTATACAAACACTTATCACGGCCACTACACCAACTATACTAATACATACATGTAATGTAGGTAAATACTGAAAACATAGTTAAGTACATTATAAATTGAGCTCCACGAAAATAACCAAATAAAAAGAATCCTTAAATATAATAACTCTATTTTAAAAGATTACGCCAGTCCGTATTATTTTATAAGGCAAATATATTCCTTTTTACATCAACATACATTACCATAGTAGCATAAATCTAACTACGCTGTAGACACTGGGAGTTGGGGCCGACTGTACCTATATGTATGTGCTTGCATAATATTCGCATAAATCAGATGGGGATTAATTATTACTCTTGACTGTACTACGTGTTTAGGGTGTGGAACAGTCGGTTTAATAGTATCAAACAAGGTATTTTTAACCAGTGAGTTTTCCGTCATTCAAACAGCCAACTTATATTCATTATTATACTTTATGATATGATGATTACACATACATTACGTTGTTTTCTGCTTCGAGTATTGTCAAAAATCAATTACCACCCAGTTCTTGTTTGAACAGACACACAAACGATACGTTCTGTATCCGTTTACCAAGGTATATAATAGGTACCTACCTAGAGGTTTATATACAGTTTGTATCTATACCTATACGTATCTCAGACTAAAGAATAAAGGTATAGATACAAACAGTATATAAACTTGTCGGATTCGAAGTTTGGTCCGATTTCTCGGTCGATTAGTCCCGTGATAAGTAGCCGATAAGGCTCAGAGGGTTAAGAAGAATTGATTTTCTATCCTTATTCAGAAGAATAAAGGGTAAATTAAACATTATTATTGAAAAAAATGATATGTTATTTACTTATTAAGAAAATTACATACAAAATTATAGTAAACAACCCCTGGATAGATCGTGCTCAATTCTTTAAAATAATCCATGGAAAACAACAACAAAGTCTACAATATTAATACAAAATAGCAATCACTGCAGTCGGGGAAATGTGAACGATGCCCCAGCATTTCAATTCTTTTTCTTTCTTTATTTCTTTCTATGCTATTTAATTATCAAGATATATTTTACAGTATTTCCTGCTATATATCTGAACATTACTAGGCATAGCAACTACAATGTGCAATAACTAACTCTAAACGCTAGTAAAATAAAAAATACTGATGTTTCCGGGGTATTGAGCTTAGAGAGCATTCGGATTTTCAGGTGACAAATAAATTTCCAGAATAGTATAGTAGTATTAATGCACATCATTTGTTTTAGACGAGACTTTCCCAAAATAATGTTCAAAGAATACCTTTTATAAGTTATTGAATACATTAGGTATATACAAAGGTCATTAGTCATAATCTTTGTGTATACCTGTCTTCAATTATAAATTATGATTGCCTATAAACGCAAGAAGTTACGTGAAATAAAAAAACACAGAAACAGTCGAACATAGAACCTTCTCCTTTTTGGAAGTCGCCAATGTAATTAAAACAGTCATTTACTATCATAATTTATATATTATTTTCTAGAGACCCAATCGTGGTCGTAAATCGACCATAATTCGTTTTAAATTAAACTTTGAAAAAGGGATCTATTCTCAATTTTACAAAAGAAATTATATACGTGTGAGTGTCAAATACATCACGCTACAATGTAGTGTGTGTAATGTTTGTTTAATTGATTTAATGTATTTTCTAAGCTTATTTCAATTAAATATAATTAGCATTCTCTCATTCTGTAGCCTTTTTTACAAAAATTGCGCGGACGGAGGAGTATCTAATTTCGCACACTTATAGTTTATATAGAGAAGATATAAACTATAAGTGTCCGCGCAATTTTAGTAAAAAGGGGTACAAAGATGTACATAATTATTTTCTTATTTTCAACATTCAATTTTGAATGAGGATCAATTGTCTCCTGTGAAGGCCGTCACCTGTTTTTGTCGGACACTGAGCGGATGACACTTTTACGGCTTATAATAAGGTAATATATAGACTTCCTGCAGCTAAGTGGCGCGCGCGCCGGTGCTCTCGCCCACTCGCGCGCGTCACTTTGTGTGTTCATTTGACGGTGGATAAGGGGTTACGCAGAAAGGTAGGTTAGAATTATTCTGCTCTTAATAAAACATACCTTTTTTATTTGAAATTAAATAAGAACTACGTCGCGTCGTCGTAATCAGTACTTACCCAAGGCTGCTTTTAATGCAGAAGATGAAAAATGAAAAGGTTTAGAATATATATGATAAACTGATACATATATTATCAATATATATCAATCTAAAATAAATTAACCAAATATATTATACAAATATCTGAATCAACAAAAACGAGACACAGAAAGGGTTATAATGTATAAAATAAAATTAGAAGTATTTAAGTCGCGGTTAACACCGTAATTTTATTATGTCCGTGGTCAAATCGAGTGGTACATTTAAATTGATTGTAGGACATATTTCCTTCAAGCCGGATGCGTTCAATTGCTAGCAGCGGAGTGCGCTAGCGACGAACAGTTCGCGATCGACCGTCCCGACACTATCATTGCGGTATCGATAAACACCGGAATCGAGATATCGACGTGTTTTAATAATTTTATGGATAATTGAAATTAGTTGTATTTGGGACTAACTCTTATTTATATTTATTTTGCATAACTTAAATACCGTGTAGAAAAAAATGAGCTTACTAATTGGTTTATAGAAAATGGTTCAACGTTTATTTTTTAATTTCAATTGAGTGCTTTTATTTGTGGGACAGTGAGCTTTATAAGAGTATTCGATAGTGCAAATCTGAAAAACTTTCATCAAGCTTGCGTGGTATCACTGTCATGTGATACCACCCGACAGCTTTCACGACGGAGAAGGAAGGAAAAGATAAAAAGCGACCAAAAAGGAAGAGAATATCCGATATGAGGTGAGACTAAAGAAATCAAAGATTATATTTTATATCAACATTCTTTCCCGGCTTGGTCTACGGGGATGGCCTACGTAGGGGTTCTCAATTCGTCTTTGAAGCTGTATGTAAGCTGGATGGTTTCTGTAAACATAGACTATAGGACATAATAACAACAAATGAAAATTCTTGCGTGGTCGCGACATTCGATGTAGAATGTAGCTGCAAATAATTGAATCTGAGGAAACCCGCTCTGTGCCAAAAACGAACTAAAGATTAAATTAAGTTTTAGTTAAGAAACACAATTGTTGTCAAGAAAAGATACTTACTTTCTTACTTAATATCATAAATGCGAAAGTAATTCTCTCTGTCTATATGTTACGCAATCACACCTAAATTACTGAAATTTGAATGAAATTTAAATGAAATTTGGCACAGAGATAGTCTAAGGCGGCAAAAACACAGGAACATCAGCTACTTTTTGCCACGATAACTGCGGCTAGTATGAATGAAGTGAAGAAAGCAACATGTAAAAATGAGCGCCACAGCGTTACTACTAACTATAGTTAAGCCAAACATAAATGTAGGGCGTCAACTTTTTCACAAAATTACTTTGTAATGCAATTAGGTCGATCTCCGAGCAATATTGTTGAAAAGTATTAAACAGACATTTAATGAGCGGCTTAGTTTTGTCACACGTTAAGGAGGAAGGTAGATAGTAGAGTTTTAGGTTACCAAAACAAAAAAGTAAAGTCAATACATTAGTAGTTAGCTCATGCAGTCATGCACTTTATCCATTTTTGCAATAATTGAGTTTAGCTGGATTGTTATTTTCTTTGCTGACAAAACATATTATTATTATACGATATTATTTAAATTGTTTGATAACTATCATTTAGAACGCTTTGTATCCAACAAGACTTTTCAAATGATTACAACATCACATACATTGCTCCGATTCCAAAGTAAGTAGCTAAAGCACTTGTGTTATGGAATTAGAGACAACGAAGGTACCACAAACACCCGGACCCGAGACAATGTAGAAAAGTGTTTTTCTACATTGAACGTCCGGGGATCGAACCCGGGACCTTAGAGCTGGCGACACCTTGAAAACCGGTGTGTACGCCACTCGACCACGGAGGTCGTCATATGTAATGTAGATGTGCCTTACATATTCCTCTATTGTTCATCTTGTCGCTAAGATCTTGTCATGGGTTCGCTTAGTATTTATTACCAACATGTTGGAGAGTTACAAACAAAAACGTCTGTTTTTAATAGAAGTGTTTGTTATGACTATGACATTTTATGCTTGACTTAATCATTTTAGTTTCCAAACACTGGAATATTTCCAGTGTTTGGAAACTAAAATGCAGCCATTACTGATTTTGGTATTCACAAAATAGGAAGGATTCACAAAAATTGTCCATAGACATAATTATCATTTATTTATTATTTTTCACGATATAGCTTGATTTCTGGTTCAACCGGGGTATGCATTTATTACAAAACTAGCTGTACCCGCGACGTTTTTCACATTGATCAGTTTATTTGTTGACGTCAATAACTAAAAGTGTAATGTCATGGTACCCTAGCCTGCGTCGCGACGCTTTTGCTCAGAGGGGTCGCAACGCTATAGATGAGAGGCATCGTGACGCCATACTACAGCGGCATTGTGACGCCGCGCCGTAGCCTAAAGGCGTAGTGACGCTTTTGCGGCGAGGTGTAGCATGGCTATTGCGGCGAGGCGAAGCGATGCTATTGCTGGCGACGCGTAGCGACGCTATTACTGGCGACGCTTTACATGAGGCATTGCGACGCCATTGTAGAGCGGCATCGCGACTCCATCCGACGCTGTATTTGAGCAGCTTCGGGACGCTACTGCTGGCGAGGCGCAACGTCGCTATAGATGAGAGGCATTCTGATGCCATAATCGAGCAGCGTCGCTACATTATAGTTGATAGGCGTCGCGACGCTATTGATCAGAGCGACACGACGCTATATAAGAGCGGCGACGCGAGGCTATATTAGAGCGGCGTCACGACACCATAGGAGAGTCACGCCACGCCGCCTTAGCCTAGAGGCATTGCGACACCATAGTAGAGCGACGTCGCGAGGCAATAGCCTACTTAATGAACTGCCCAGTGTGATTTGTGGAGAAATGCCAAGTTCAGATGACTTAGGTGTGCTGAAACACCACCGGCACTTATTTGCCTTGAAACCCTGAGGATAGGCTTCGATCCTATTTTTGATATTTTTCCAATTTATATATAAAATTTTTGTTTAGTTATAATGTTAACGTTAAGCGCTTATTTTAAGGCCATGATTTTTGTAAAATATCACAGAATAGCTACGACGTGTATGCGTTAACTATCTGCATAATATTTTTATTGCTTCCAAAATAGTTTTGGACTGGTCGTTCTCCAGAATACCTTTGACCACGGGTAATGAGTAATAATATGAGTATTTATTATAAGATCATGACGAACTCGATTACTTATATCTATTAAAAGTCTATATGTATTGACCCAAGTTTTTTTGTCTTCAGGGTCGATCTACGAAGCTTAAAGTGTGCGTCATCGCTCAGAGCTGGACTTAAAGCTGCAATGTACGAAAGCAGCTGCTCCTATGCAGGAGCCTTAGAACTGAAAAGAAGTGCTTTAAAAGAGGAGCCCTGGCCTGCTACAGAATGGCCGCCCTACCGCCTACACCAGTCCACCTTCGAGCAGTTGAAGCAGAGTGTAGAGAAAGCCAAAGCCGCATTACAGGACAGGTCAGGCCTACTGGGCTCAGCCACCGCCTTCAGCGATTTCTATGGTGGACAGCTGGGCCAAGACGCTGCAGGCTCCACCTTGGGGTTCGGAAGAAATGCGCGAACTGACGATTCAATGCTCACGACACTGGATAAGACCAAGTCTATTGGTGAGTAAATTTTGTGTAGATTTGTTAAAAAAAAATGTGCCGGCCAAGGGTCCATTGAACATATTTTTGTGAACAAGTTTGCAGGTTCGAACCGAATACAGGCAAGTACCGGTGTGACTTTTTAAAGTTATACGTACTTTTTTAGTAATTATTGTTCTAAGACATCATTGACACTCGGTGCAAAAAATTTGATTCTTAAATCGCCAAGCTGAAAATTGTTTATTATGAAAAAAGTCAATAGACATCTGAGTACTTTTTTATTACGACCACGTAAATTCTATCTTCCTTGCACACGATACCAAAAGACGACTAAAGAACTTCGTATTATTTTTTTTCACATCGTTACGTTAGAACAATGTTATAGCAACAACTTGAGGCGTTTCCCAGTTGTAGGCGATATATGAAAAGGTCAACAAACCTTTGAGGACACATAATTCGACACGTTGCGTCGGAGTACCTATTTAAGATCCCGGATGGGTGATTGTTGCTTTCTAGGTGTTCTCTATGTTCCTGTAAAAAGATTGAAAAAAAGTGTATCGCGTGTAATTTCTAAAAAAATCACAATCACAGAATGTCCTAGTTATGAAAATACAATGTATTGGATAGTTAAATGGTAAACAAGTACTTAAAAATTAATAAAAATCGATTTGAATATCACTGTTATGCAGTAGGAACTAACTTTCGTAAAGCTAACTCCTCGCGGCAGCAGAGGAGTCGAGCGTCTCGTGACTCCGCATCGGCGGCGGCGTCAGCGGCGGCGGCGCGGCGTTGCCTTTTCTGCTGATTAGGTACCTATTCAGAACTCCTAATACGTTCTAAACTTATAAATTCGACTCAAACATATCGGCTATAATTAGATTTTCTAAATTACATAACTATATAGAAAAAGATATCATAGACCACTAGCTTCTGCCCGCGACTTCGTCTGCGTGGACTTCAGAATTTGGTCCAAAAAGCAATGAAAAATGTGAAGTTAATGCAAAATTGAATAAAAATGTCACCCGTGTTATAGCTTGCGCTGTAATAGAGAATAATACCAAATTTCCGTCAGCCTAAAAAGCCTTCTGCCCACGGATTAGCTCGGAAACAATTTTTAATTTTCCCTCGGGAACTACTTAAAAATCGTGATAAAAGGTAGCCTATGTTCTGTTCCATGTCAAAGGCTACATGCATGCCAATCCAAAGCATTTCATCCAAATCCGTTCAGCCGTTTTTGCGTGATTGAGTAACAAACATCCAAATATCCAAACATCTAAACATCCACACTTTCACATTTATAATATTAGTAGGTTATAGATATGATACCAACACCCCGTCAAGAACGAAACATTTATCAGACGTAATATTTTGCTCACAGTCATATATTTCAACCGTGTGGATGTAATAATTAAGTATCTACCACTACTACAACTAAGATCCTCTCTTAAATTGACATAAAACTACTCTTTAAACGGATTCTATCGCGAGTCATAGTCACGGGCAGATTTCAGGCATTGCCTACCCACTAAGATTCGATTTACTATTATAATTGAATGTTATGCAGTGCTACCGCACAGCCTAATTGCGTATCAGGTAGGACCGCCACTGTGTACACTTCAGTATCACAACAGTATCAATATTTATACTATAAGTGTCAGTGCATATTTATCCGACTAATGTGTAACATCGCCTTTCACTCCTTCGTATTTGAGTACGTGCTTTGTATTCAAAGAAGATGAACTGCAGTATATCACCGTGATAAAATTCTTTAACAGAACGTAAACTTTTACACCGAATATTCTACATTCATTACTGAATTTAAGGTCTATTGTCATATTATGCCCTAACCTCACGGCGATAGCACGAACTGGAGACACGGCTGAATATCGATTGTCCTCCGCTACAGCCTAAATTCGTCCCTAACGTAACAAGACATGGTCACATTTCCAGTGAAAAGTAAACCCTTTTAGACTACTGCGATGTAGGTAAAAGAGGCTTGGTAGGGAGGCATCTTCAGATAACGATCTAGGGAGAGGGGCGTGCGGATTCATCCCTGCGGTTGCTATAGAGACGCGAACGCCCCCTGCACGCCCCGAGATCATCGCGCTCACATAAAATAGTGGCGAAAATAATTTTTATTATAGCACCGTTCATTATTGTCAACGTTAGGTGACGGTTTCCCCGGCTTAACGAGGGACTCTGATTATTCAGTTGCATTTTGGTGCATAAGTCTATATCTTGTTATAAAATACTAGCTTTTGCTCGCGACTTCGTCCGCGTGGAGTAATGCTCACTTTTATGCTTTCTGCTTCTTTTCTGCTTTCTTAATGCTCACTTGCTTCACTGGTGGAACCTACATACAAAGTTTTAAGTGAATCCATTGAGAAATAAACATTTTCAATTTTGCACCCTTTTCTCCCCTTTGGGGGGGAATTTCCAAAAATCCTCTCTTAGTGGTTGCCTACTCCTCCCAACAAACACACATGCCAAATTTCAGCTCTTTACGATCAGTAGTTTCGGCTGTGCGTTGTCTGTCAGTCAGTCAGTCAGTCAGTCAGTAACGGAAGAGTTTTATATATATAGATTTGGCAGTATCAAAACCTCTGGTTTGGTTCAACAGACTGATGTCGACCTTATTTTAATTTAACATTTGCATTAAATTCGTAACAAATAGATCAAAATCAAATGTTCTTTGTTTTTTTAATCATCTATATAGGTACTATAAAAATGAATCGAAAAATGTGTTGGTAAACGCATAACTTTCGAACCACTGCACCAAATTGGATGATTATTTTTTATTGTGTTCGTTATTGTCAGCGAAAGGTAAAAAAAAAGTTGTTTAATTTCATAGTTTGAAAATTGCGTGAGAGAATGGAAATTAAGAACGGGAACTTCTGACGCGATTGACTCCTTACGCGGGTGAAAGCGCGGGTCACAGCTAGTTATAAATATAAACGGCTTGACGCTGTAACTAAAAATTATGATTCGTTAGATGTTTTTAAGCTTTTTCGTTCATACGCATTTATTCTCTGTGGGACCTAACGAATAGACACATAAATTGTTGGAAATATCATTGTGATTAGAAGTACCTACCAGTACTATATTTTATTAGGTACTGCTAATTATACTTAAATAACTTAATTAGAGACACTCTTAATACTAAATTTTTGTACGCCCGTGTGGGCAAAACATGTAAGGACGTATTTTAATTTTACCATCTTGCTTGCAAACTTGTCTGTAATCGTATCGTGTACTCGTGTTTTTACAAATAAATTATCTTTATCTTTATCTTTATCTTTAAACTATATTAATTATATTAACTAAGTATATTAAGTACCTACCTAATTTATTTTGAGAATTTGTACACACGTGTCAAACAGTCTTTGCGTCTGTCCTTGGCCAATCCCTAAACCTTGTGGAGATTGGCTTCGATGACATTTCGTTTGCGGTATATCATTAGCGGGTGTCAAAATTACCGTGACCAAGAATTGGCATGTAGGTTACCTATGTCAAAGGATTAGGAGAAGACCATACTTAGCGTCGTTCGAGCATCGTCGTGCTGCATGCGTCCGCGCAACGTACAACGCTTACCAGCTGCCAAACTTAGTGTCGAGTAGGTGGTGTGCCAGAACTGCAGGTGGGCAGACACGCTGGAGGGCACAGCAGGGCGAGCGGGTTGCGTTGTTAATGTATCTACTTACTTGTTTAAAAGACGGCTATAATAGTTACCTAGATATAATTTGTGCCAACCTTATGCGGCTTTGAAACTACTAGGTAGTTATGGTCTCCATCAATCGGGCTTCGTTATCTTATTGTAAGATGTATGATGTCCACTAGCGACCGAACGAATGAAATGGGCACTGACTTGGTTGCTTTGTACTGCAGGTTTTACACAATTGACTTTTTATTTATCGGACCAGCATGCTTTCTTGCGTCTACCGGCAGTGCTGAAATTGGATTAGAGCGAGAGCGGTTGCTTGATGCAACAATAAACCAATGCGTAAAAACAATTCCAGCTAAATAATGCAGTTCTGATGGTTGACTAGATAATTTGTCAAGTGGTCGCAAGTGCGATCCGTGAACGCATAAAATAATAATATTATCGTCATAATTTTGTTTGAGTACTATAGCAGCTCCAGCCTGTAACTTGACCGCGGCTGGATAAAGACTTTTCTTGAAAAGAGATAAGAGATTCGAGAATTTATGACTATATTTGCTGACTTTGTTAGATACTATGTCAATATACAGCTGTCAGCTTTTAATGTAGGAAGTTTGTCAGGGAAACTAAAACAAAGTTTATGATAAAACAGGACTGTTGTCACGACGCAATAAGTAAAGCTGTCCCATTCGATATTACCGACGTAACAAACACAAATAAAACACACCTACGCCGTGCCTTGTGTCTACCTACGTCATCACATCATCGTAACACGATGCCACGATGCTCACAACCTAACAAATAAAAAGTAATAAAATAATATCATATAATTTAGTCCATTCATATATCTTATATATAGGTATATAAGTATAATATGACCTCAAGCGAAAATACTTTTGACTTTTTAAAACGCATTATTCGTCTACATACCTAGTAGCATATTTCAATTGTTACAGAAATCCTTTGTCCGCGTCCGAGGTCGCTATAAAAGCGGAATCACAAAGGAACTTACTGTTCTCGAAAAAGACAATAAACTTTTTGCAATTAAAAAAGCACCGCAATTCATAAAAAATGTAAATTTGAAGCGAGCGACTTTTGTCTTGGCACTGCAACGCAGAGGAGATCGAGCCTTTCCGCTTTCGTTAACTAAGTAGATGAAAATACTTAGTATCTAGAATGAAAATGTAAGTTAATTATCGAGGCGACTGTGTTGATTGGTTCGCAGGCTGGAGACTTGGCAAAATCGATAATATGTCATACAATTGTTTTAGGGTTAGCACGATTAACTTTCGTAAAGAGTAACGCTGCCGGTTCTTACTTTCGAAAATAAACTTAAGTCTTGAAAAATCACGACTGAGTAAAAAAAGATAGAAACAGAATTAGTTTCACTTGTGTACACTTGTATATTTAATTGTACACATTGTACACACAATGACATTTGTGTATACATCATCATTCGAGAAAAAAAATATTAATTAAAACTTGTTTCTATTTTTTTACCCGACTGCACCAGAAAGAGGGTTATGTTTTTCGAGAGTATGTATGTTTATAAGTATATTAGGTTATAAAAAATAGGATAGGTTTTTCGGACCAAAGACAAAGACAAACTATGGCGCCAGAAATCCGCCATTTTGATTCTTTTTCGGTGACACTCTCAGAGTTAATACCAATATAACGATACCCCATAACCTAAAATTGATCAAGCCATTGAGGCTACAGAGCGTGTCAAACAATTATACATACAAACATACTCGGAAAAACATAACCCTCCTTCGTGCGCAGTTAGGTAAAAATAATGTATTTTTTATTTTTATTTGTTACAATAATTTTACTAACGAAATCAACACTTGATCAACACTTAGTAAAATAATGCAACATAAGGACTATGTAATGGTAATAAAAACACAACTTGATCCAGATATAAATCAAAATATGCTAATTACAACAACTTAAATCGTCATATTCACAAAACAATCATAATACGAAAGCACAACTTAATTTTTGATGAAATTTTAAAAACGGTTGCCGCGTGTAACGGCTTGCAACAAAATCTATTACAAGACAGCTCCTATAACACACGCGTCGAGCCAAGAATACCAAGCATGGCCAGATTTACATGTTATTCAAATAAGTGCAAACATCCACGCTCCGACATCGCTTAATCTCGGTCATTAAGAGAAATGTATTAAAAATAACCCCCCAGCGATCACTAAAGAGTTGTTAACACGAAAATGATTGCGGACCGCCCCAAATACAGTTGCTAGTATTTTACATAGATATCATACGCTACGATCTGTACGGTACGAATGTCATCAATTATGAGGCCACACTTTAGATTGTATCGCGATAAAATATATATCAATAAATCATGCTCCAACTGGTCCGATACGAGTTTATATTGATTTTTTAATGTTTATAGCAAAGGGCTAGGTTGTTGTTTTTCGATTTATATTCATTACTGGCGCAGGGTGGAGTGAGTGGGGAACTTAGTTGTGAGCGAATCCGGCCCTTCCAGGTGATATTACCTATACAACGAAAATAAAACCCTTTGTTACAATTAAAAACTTAGATGATTGTGTTAATGAATTATATGGATAATCAAAGTAATAAGTCGCACCATACATCGATTTGAATTTAAATAATGTACCTATAGTCAAGAGTAATTAAATCACTTGACACAAATTTGAATTTCCGCAATCATTGTTTTACGAAGTACAAGCACGAGCACGTCAATCAGTAGTTATACTTATTGTCAGTAGTTATACATAACTTCCTGGGGTGATGCAGCAAAGTTAATATTACTGCCTTTAGAGCGCGATCTTTAAGGAGCGACATTCTGCTCTTTTTTATTTCCTTCTAACTTTATAAAGAATGTAACGTTTGAACAGTCCAACAATTATTTTTATTGCACCCTATACTAAAATAGAACAATGAAGTACTTTATAACCTCAAAGCAACAGATTAGTAAAGTAGCAAAAAATCAAAATCAAACATCCTTGGGAATTTATTTATAATTATAGAATTAATAAAATACCAAATTTAAATAGCGTAAGTAAGAGCATTATCCTTCAGAATATCAGATCTATCAGAATATTTAGCTAAATTGACTTACTCAGACACGGAATAAATACTCGTACTTGATAATATAAATGAGACTATTCATCATAATATTAGAATAGTAAATAAATATTTTCTTTTGTGGTTATCCTTCCTTATATTAATTTAAATTTAATTAAACTTAATTTCAGTTTAATTTAATAATAATTACGTATTATATCAAAAGATCACCTAAAGCACAGGTTTATCCTAGTTCAGGCTGGCAGCAATCAAAATTTTCTGCACAATGACATGTCGAATATTATTATTATATTAGTAAAAATATCAGTACAATCACTAGTTTAGTTTAATTCTTATGTAACTTCAGATTTGAATACATTTCTGTCTAAAATATATTTGACATCAAAATGTAAAATACATATTTGGTCAAAAATGAGAAAGCTAGCGATGACAATTTGGTACCTCAACATAGCGTACTTACCTACTTTGTTTCACTGACAAGAAAAATATGAAGCTGGATCTAATTAGAGAACCTATGCTCTGGTAAGTTGACGTAGCGAAAGTATCCGAGCCTCGCACACCACCAGCCGGGGAGCTCGGAGTGTGAGTCACCGCCGCGCGCCGCCGCCGGCCGCGGGGCGCCCTGCTGTCTGCGCGGTGTTTATTATGCTTAATAGTCCCCCGGCCCCAAACAGTTTGCCCTTTTAATTAGTAAACGTTATTATATAATCTGATTTAATGCTAGTGTTAACAGAAACCAAATACATTTTTGTATTATAGGTATTTGTAGTGTGCCACATATTATTGAATTGTTTCTTTTTAGAAGTTATATGTACTTACACATAAAACTTCTAAAAAGATAATATAATTAAGCAAACTTTTTTTAAAGAAAATTTTCATTTGTTTAATCGATATACCTATATATACTTGTATTAATTCTTGGACTTAGTCTTTTAATATACCTTATTAAAAGACTAAGTCCAAGAATTAATACAAGTAATTTTCGATTATCACCAGTTGATGATAAACCTCTTGCCCGTTTAGACGTTTCAAAAATCAAGCTGCATAGATACTTATCGTAGACCGTGGATAAAATCAATTACTTACTTAAAATTTCCGAATGTTCACACTCTCAAATTGGTTAATCATTTTAAACAGCAACTAACTCTCTTGTCTCCAAACATTTAAGCATTAGGTCAATAAGCCAAACTGATCCCATGGGGTGCGCCTGAGTGGGGCCAAACAAACAATAAAATTATTGTTCAATCAATGGCCATTCCCGCGCGAATGTTATAAATCAGCCATAATAGCTCGCATTACGTAGAGTGACATCACTTTTAGTTTGCTGTTTTATGACAATAGATGGCGCTCGCCGGCGCGCGCCCGCGCATCGCGCAAACATGGTCGGATTTTAAAAACGCGATGAATGGAAGCGGACGCACGTGGGACATACACAGCGGTTTAATCGTATGGCTTACAAATATATGCGAACTGGGTATCTAGTAGGCTACATCTTGCTAAGGCATGAACTTCTCATGAACAAGTAACTAGTTTAACATTTTCGTTTATTTATTTAATTTGTTTGTTTTGCTAAAGTTATTGAAAACAAACAAATTAATAAAAATAATTTAGGACTCTATACTGGCACGTGTTCAGTCTACGTTTTTGCAGAATTTAACTTTATCATCAAAATATGTAGCACAACTGTTACTTCACTGTAATCGCTGTTTTCACGGCCCCGCCGATGTTGCTTACCATTTCATGGGAACCGTGGCCGAGACAATGCGAACTTAATTGCGCGACAGATACCAGCTATAATGATGCCACCCCATTTTTTTAGAATTTATGGATGTGCCGTGACCACGCGACCTCACCCCATGATTATTTTCTACAAATAAAATGTTCAAAACATATTGTGTTCGGTGATTTGATACGTTTGGCTTTTGGCGTGGGAGAGCGGTGATTATTGTTTATTTTATGTTAACTGTTGCCGCGCCCCGTGGTTTTACCCGCGTTATTCACGTTCCGAACTTAGGGGCCAAAGAATCCAAAGTTTTAATCTATTTATTTGATATATTATTAAGTCTTAAAACGATTGTCCCAAGACTTAGTACCTAATGAGGCCAATCATGACATCATTTTAAATATTTTTTGCACATTTACTTACAAATATAGATTCTTTTGTATAGCTACCCTTTATTGTTTGGTAATTGTGATGTAATTTTTGGACGCAACAGGTTCTGACAAGCTGTCTGGCGGAATCGGTAAAGGCTACTCCACGCCGACCCTGTCTGACACTCTGCGGTCCACGAAATGTTCAGGTATGTTCATCACTTTGCGAGTACAACAAAGGAAGACACTTTCTTGTTGACTGAAGAGAACGTAATGTATGTTTCCAATGGGACCGTATATTACTTTGGCCACGCAGACACAGTTATTGAATTACTGCGGGTTATATTATTGGGACCTCTTTCTTCCTCTGAACGTCTCTGCCTTTAGCGACTTCTGGCCACGTACGCCCCGCATACCTGAGTTGTCCATCAGACTACCTTCTGCGAAGTAGATAGATTTCGTAGGCGTTACCTTTTTTGTCCCTTTCGGATAAATTTCACTCTTACCATATTATTATTATTACTATCCAAATACACAGTACTTGGTTCACCTACTTGTTTTTACCGAAAGCCTAGATAACTACCTACCTAGCTCCAACCACACAAAAACATTTTCTTCTTGAGAGAACTTTTATCTTTGTGAAATTATGGTTATGTAGGGCATAGTTATATTACTTTCGTTTGACCTATGAGAAAGACCCTTACTGTCTGAGCAATTTAACTCATGACAGTCGCAATGTCAGACGAGCCGTAAGATCAAAGGATGGCCGCAGATGGCGCTCGAGAGCAGCAATTAAAAGTTACCGCTTTACCATCAAAGATGTACTTATTATGCTCAGTGAAGCAGTTCGATGATTGTGGGGAGGATAGCTGTATCTGTAATGCGTGATATCTACTGTAACGCAAAAAATGGCTCGGTATTTGGACTATTGTCGGCCATCCCCAATTATGGTACGGTGTCTTGGTATGGTATGGTATTGATTTGTATTCGACTAAGCAACAATGTCAAACGCCGTGAGACAAGATAATTAAATAGAATCATGACTCATTAAACGAGTTTAGCATTGCTGCCCTCAAAACGTAGTTTTGTTACATTTCTATCAATTTGGAGTGAGTACTCTTATAGTCCCACAAAACGTATGACACTTCATTTCAATTTAAAGGAGCATCCGACACATCCCAATTACTAGTAGAGTACGTACTCAAAGCTGAATGCGTACGCGTGCAACGCCGTGACTAAACCCGCCACGCGCCGGTATATGTCACGCTGTTAATTAAGAGCTCTCGCGGTCCTTTCGACCGCTTTGTACAGCGCGATTCGATACCGTTTCGGATATATTGCTCAGATTATGTTCGCACGATTACAATCGATATTGCAGATAATTTTATGTTATTATTATGTATAAAGTTTAGTTATTAGACAGGCGAATGGGTGATAGTATAGATTGCTAGCATAGATGAGTAATTTTAAACTTAGATTTAACCTTTTTGAGTTTAAAGTTATAAATGTTTTACCTTGATTATTGTGTGACTGACAAAAACTAATTTCCCACCAATCAATGCATTGCTATTCCAACGTAAGTATACTAATGTACTAATTATCACGGTTCACACAAATTACTTTTTTGTTACTGGTGTATCACACTGAGGGGTCTGTTAGACCCTACCAAGCATATCTAATATTTGCGCGTGCGACGATCCCTGCTAATATAAAGTTGTTATAAATATGCGGTGACAACCGTGCATTACTTTGATTTTTTCTCATGCGATACAAAAGACCACATAGTCATATTTTGGGGTTGAATTAATTATGTAATTGTGATACTCATTGTTGTATAATTCCAATCTATTATTTTGTTTATTTTGGGAACTATGTTTGTTGTATTATTGGGTCCAGTGAGTTTGCTTCTCTTTGCATCATTAATGAACTACCATAAAAAATATGATTTCAGAGCATTACAAAATGGTCATAACTTTGTTAATATTTCAAAGAATAGTTATGAATACTGAACACGATTAATATTGCAATTCGTTTTTTATGCATAAAACGGCTATATAATAAACGCATTTCCCACACGCTTATTAATTAGAAACGCAAAACTGAGATAAATCCTCCAGCATCACCCCAGTAGCCACCGAATACCGAGTCTATTAAACAGTCAATCATTCTGGCGTTAAGTTCCGGCGGAGGATCGTAACTGCGTGGGTGGAGCGATGCTATGCCGTGACTAATGCCTGGATTATCGTTACTTCGTAATAAAGATGTTATGCCGTGAGAATCGACGACTTTGGGGTCAATAATTATCAATAATAAGTTCTTTTTCTGAGTTTACTTTCTTATTGACGATGTCCTAGTTTATTTAAAAGATTAACTAAGCATTTCTTTGTATTATAATTAGATCGAAGTCAAGAATGTTAGTTAGCTATAAATGTACCTTTGACACGTTTCGTTCTGTTGTTGAATGTAGCAAAGTGTTGTAATTAAGAAAACAACAATAAACACTTCTTATACCAAAACGAGCAACCAACATGTGACCTGAATAAATGTGATAGCTTTAAGGCCTTAAGGTATTGAATCGCTTCTACTACACTAAAGCTTGGCGATTGTATTACTTAGTAAACTAATATTTAATAAGAGTCCTCACTTAGCACTTAACTTTATAACGATTAAAACTAAAATATTCAAGCAATAGCAAATATAAACATTAAGATTACAAACTACTTTTACATTGATCCCTTATAATCGGCCCCTTTGCTGACTTTATTGCCCGGGACAGAGTTAACAAAATAAATGGCTTAAATTTCTACACCAGTAATGAATACAAGCGAGGGTAGCGGAATAAATCATTGTTACGTTGCATTTTAGGGATGCTTAGGCGCATGCTAAGAGCTATAGCGAGTGATCCGCATGCCGGATAAGTCATAGGAGGTAGCGAGAAGCCTACAGGTTTACGATAGTTCCGGTGCTTCAGAATACAGACAGAAAATAATATATTTAACGCTTTAAATTACGAACCAAAGTATTCATTCATTGAAACGTAGCTGCTAAACACACAACCGATTAAAAAATCTAAGTCAAAATGTTATTATTTCTAGTAAACCTAAAATAGGCGCTTTAGAAACGTTAACTTTAAAATGACTTGATGCGCGGTTCCAAAGTTTCATTCCTATGGAGAAGAACCGGCAAGAAACTCCATAGGTTACTCTTTTAAAAAAAGAAAGTCATTTTACACTGGATCATTTTAATGAACTATACATGTACGTCAATAACGCTAGGAACATAAAAAAATATTTAACAATGAAATCTTTCATAACGGAAGAGAGCAAAAGCAATTCTATTCAATATGTTATTTACGCTGTTGATGCCTTTACAAGTCCCTAATAATGGTAATAATAAAAAAAAACAGTAAAAAATAATTATGAATAAATGTTACATAATATGTACACCTACCTAGTCAAAAATAAAAAAAATCAACCCTAACAGGAATGTCAAGGCATGTTTGTGTGTGGGTCCTTTTTAAGAGAATTAAAAAACAAACACTCTAGTAACCTTTTACAACACTAATATTAAGTAAAGAGAAGTAATGTTTCATCGTGATGGACAAGCTTTATTTTTATATTTTAATAGATTTACTCTATTATCTGTTTATTTTCATAGTATCAAACTTCTTTGAACATAGTAAACAACCATACAATCATGCTTTGAGCTCTTACGAGCGCTGCCGCGTATGACGTGTACCACACGCCAGCGTCACGCGCCGTGCACCGGACGTAGGTGACGAGCTGCAGCGCGTGCGCACACTACGCACACTATTCAAATGTTCAATGGAACGTACGGAGGCACACTTAAAACATTTTTATTGTTATCCACCATTGTTTACGCACCCTTACAAGATACGATATTTTACGTAGTTAGTAGTTAGGTAACTCTACGCAAGGGGAAAATTTATTTTAGTACTTTCTTTGCACATTATATTTATTTTCCGCGTGTAGTAATTGAGATGCAAATAAATTGTGACTGTAAGCGTTTCATTTATTTTACTTGTCTCAAATTCGTAAATAATATTGAATCTAAAAATAAATAACTTTCAAGTAATCTGCCAAAATCATTACCCTTCTTTTTGGCTTCGCTTCGTCTGGTCAAAATTAGGTACATAATTATTATAAACATACAAACTATTATACCTACTCATTTTAGTCGCGTGTTTTATTTATTTATTTGAATAGAACGGTAATACCAATTACACTACCCAGAATACACAGAAATATAAAAAGAAGAAACACATTAAAACTAATACAAGGATTATTATTAAGCCACTTAGCAAGAACTAAAATATAAAGTTAAACAAAACATAAAATATTTGTCCATTACCAACAAAGTGTGTATGTGACGCGTGAGTGTAAAAAGTTAACCGCTGTAGATGTTAATTACTGAACAGATATGAGCGCGTTCAAGATCGACTTGAAGGAGTTGGTATGAATGGCGACTTCCACAAGTACAATTAATGCTTGGAACAGCCAAAATCAAGTAGGCGGTAGGCGCACGTGCTGCCCAGAACGGTCGACAGCTCGCGCAGTCCGTGTACGTTAATCACTAAGTAACCGCTACGACGTATAAATGTATGTTTTTGTAGTTCAAAAACATAAACCTAATAGTACTGAGTCATCGTTATGACTATATCGACTTCTTATCCATGACACCCAGTTTAGAACTTGGGACGCGATACATAAGCATTATCAAGATGTCTATCTTACAGCATTGAAAACTCTAATATAGATATTTTAAAAGGTGTTTATACATATTATTTTCTAGAGCTGAATAAATATTGTAATTGATTCAAAGTTGTCTTGTACACTTAGTTTATGACTATTTTGTGTATCACTTTAAAACTCATCTTTTTTGTTAGTTGATGACTAAATAATATTTGGTGTTACTTGTTACTTGTTATGAACAATTATTACTAAAACTTCTTGGTGAACATTGAGTTGATTATTTATAAAGAGGTTAAATGTTATCATTCTATGTCATAATTGTCAGAATACTCATGTCATTTTTGTAGACGTGTATTTTACTTGGTATAGTTATATTTTAGATTATTTTATGTAAGTTAATTAAAACTGAACGACTTAAAATTATAATGTGAACATAATGGCTAATAAAGATTACTATGAACGGTGGCTTAAACTCAAAGAACAGTTTAAAGCTGCCCTGGCAGAAGATGAGCGTATCCAAGAATTAGCGGTCAACTTCATAGGAGTCAAACCCCAAACAACAGCTGTTGAAATAGTTGCAAGAGTTTACAGTAAGTACTGTGAGTTATATAATAAACTATGCGATTGTTACGATCAAATGGAACAAGTACAAAGAAGACCATACATAAGAAAAATAATCGATGCCATCACCTGTCGCATAATAGAGTTAAAAAAGACTCTGGAAGAAATAGAAGTTTTTGAATTCACTTATCCAGATAACGCTTTCCAACAAATGCTTATTCAACCTCATGACGTCGAAATCCTCTGCCCTTTCTTCTATCCATTTGAAATTCGTCGAGCAGAAATGCAGTACGTTATGGACCAGATATTATCTGGCAACCGGATAGGAGACCCAACACCAACTCCATCAGAAATGGAGCGCTTAGAAGAAGAACGACAGCAAGAAGAACAAAGAATACAAGAAGAAAAAGATGCAGAGGTGAGAAGAAAGATGGCACTGGGTGATGATATAAATGCTTTTGAAAATTCAGTTACGTTAAGTCCTGCGGAGCTCGAAGCAAAAAAAATTACAGACGAATTCAATAGACACATAAATAATATTCAAAAAATGGAAAGATCACGAATTGTTGTATTGGAAAAAACTCGCAAAGCTTATAAGGATTTAAACTTGTATTTGGAATTGGCTGGATTGAAAAAGCCACTAAAAGAAGAGTCACTTAGAAAAAAAGCTGCCGCAATGATAAAAAACATTTGTAAAAAATATATGGAGATTAAAAGGGATAACTTACGTGAAATGAAACTCAAAGAAAAACTTGGTATGGTGATTTCTTCTTGGCAACAACCTTCAGCGAAAATTCAGTTAGAAAAAGTTAAAGAAGCTAGACGTAACTTTAGACAGACATATTATGAGCAATGGTTAAAACAGAATATTAAAGAAAAAGCTCGTGTTCTCAGATTAAGAGAGGGTGACATAATGGATGATATAACTGACGAGTTAAGACAGTGGTTTACGGAATGGTTCAGATCAGTTCGAGTTTTTGATGAATTTCCTTTTCCTGAAGAAGGTGGTTCCATTTTAGTTGTAAGAGGAGAAACGTTTACAATTGAAGAATATGTTCAGTGGCGTACCGATGAAGAAAAACGATTAAAAGTACAAGGAGGTCAACAACTATCAAAGGAACAAATCAAAGCCGAAAAACAGTTTGCGCGTGAAGAAAAAAAGCGTTTAGCCACAGAAGCCAAAGATCGAGAGAAAAAAAGGCTTCTTGAGTACAAAAAAGCTCGAATGCACCCAGACAATGATCCTGGCATCTATATTATGATTGGCCATCACCATTCCGGCTTAAAATTGGCTTGGGAAGATTATGAAACACTCTGGCGCGATATTGATGAGCCAGATGCAGGTTTAGATGCTATAAAGGGACACATTATGCGACTTATAACAGAAAATGCGTATCAAGATATACAACTTGAGTTGCGACCAGTTATGGACGAAGTTATGAGATTAGAATTGGAGATATTAAAAAATGCTCTGAAAATGGACTATCAAAGCTTCGGTATGAAAGTACCTCTAACTAAAAAGAGGAAACGGCCTAAAAAGCCAAAACCACCAAAACCTGAACATATGAGTGCTAAAGTTATGTTTCAAAGGTTAGCCGACCAAGGTATAGTTAAAAAATATCCTCGTATGACGCTCGATGATTATTGGGGCGATAGAAATTACGCAGCTGCTGATTGTAGAGCAGTTTTATGGACACCTACGTTTCCGCCTCCTTGTATCGGTGATTTAAAGGAACAAGTTAGAATTCGGTGCATTTTGACACTTGGAGCTTCTTGTCATGGCATACATAGATCACAATTACTAGTAGGTCCAAAAGGTGCCGGTAAAAAATCATTAGTCTACGCTATAGCTACAGAGACTAACTCATTGCTTATAGATTTATCTCCGTTTAATGTTTATAATAAATTTGTCGGCGCCAAAAATACCCGTACAATGTTTTCGTTTATCAACAAAATAAGTCGATTGATGCAACCGACGGTAATACTCGTAGACCAAGCAGATAAAATGTTTTACAAAAAAGTACCCAAAGAGGAAAAGATGTTCGACCCAACACGTTTTAGTAAAGAATTATACAAGGAAATAATAAAACCGATCGGCATACATGACAAGATATTAGTTCTAGGAACAGCGACGGCACCATGGTTGGCAAAAAGTGCTGCGATGTACAAAGTCTTCCCATCGACAATAATGATACCAAGAACAGACTACGGTAGCATTTCTTATATCCTGACCAAGATGTTAATGAAATATCATGGAGTGAGTCGTGACTTTAACGTTCATTCTATAGCTCAGGCTCTTAGGGGCTATGATATACATACAATACGCGATGTTGTTGAGAGTTTATTGAATGGCAAACGGTTAACAGAGCTGTATTTTAAGCCACTTGAACCGATGGAGATTCTATCAGGTGTGTTGAGTTCTGAAAGTGCCGTGTTCACAGATACCACAGATGCCGAAATGTTTAATGCTTGGTATATGTCTTATAGTCCTTGGGGTCCAAAAATGGTGGATTATATGCTCATGCTAGACTCGCAGTATGCATACAAATTGAAAGCAGAAAAGAAAAAGAAACCAGCGTAAAATTGTTTTACATCTTTTTAATTGTTAATTTATACCTACTGGTGTGTTTTTTTTAATAAATCATAAAGTGTAGTATTATACATTTTTTGTTAGGTTCCATGCCTTAAGAGGTAAACAAAATGTATCCATTATATAATTATAGCACTCGTGTTTCTGTTTGTCCGTCAGTCACAGCCAATATATTCGAAACAATTACGATAGAGTTGGGCACTTTTGTATGCAAGTATGGATTAGGGATATTTAGATATATCAGATATATAAGTGGCTCTAGATAGGAACATCTGGAGACAAACTGAGAAAACCTTTGCTGACCTGTGGGACGATAAATGCGCAACACACAGAATTTGTTTTCACAAGCGATAATGAATAATGGGAATAATCAGAGAAAAATCAATAAAAACCCTTTTGAATTTAATGTAACAACTCTGCATGCTATGTTTGCGGTCAGTGGTTTGATCATGTCATTTATCGATGAATGAGAGAACCTAGAACGTTTTTCCTAGAGTCAAGTTTATTTTTGAAGAAACACCCGTGACTATCAGCTACTTAAATGCCAAAAAAATATACGTGATTAAGGGCCTATTTCAATATCGTCAGATAACTTATATTCGACGAATAAAATCGATGTTTGACACATTCTGTATGAAACAGTCAAAATTTCAAAATTATTTCCCGAATAAAGTTATCTGACGATGGTGAAATAGGCCCTAAGATAAACAAGGATCCGTAATCCCTCGGTAAAATAAAGAGGTTTGTACTGCCATTAAGCTTTACAGCCCATGAAACGAAACAGTTTAAGCAATGTTTTAGGACAAAAAAAACCCTAAGCAGAAATTCTTTTTTTTATAATAAGTTGTAACCAGATCTCACCCCATTTTCTAAAGATTTATATATACAAAACATCATTGCCATCTACCCTTTAAACAGGAAAGGCAGCACATTGACTTATGTCAGGAGGGTGCATAGCTTTACTTGCGATCCCCTGAATGATAGCCTCTGTGCACTTAGTTCTGTGTCGTTGATGTAGAGGGCGCTTTATCCAACACACTACATACCACACCCATAGTGACGTAAAGCTTTTATTACTCGTCAGATGGCGTTTTCATAAATTGAGAATTTCTTTCCATTTTGATAAAGTAATACAATAACATTCAATATTTTGTTTATATGTATTTTTTGAGTTAATCAAACTGCCTCTGTTATTGCTTTATTACAATTTATTAATTATAATTATTGGAAGATTCCATTCTTCATTGTGTAATATGGTTTTACAAAATACTTACGTTACAAAGGTTAAGGTTACCACATTACGTAATTTTTTAAAATATCTTACCTATGCTGCATACAGTTGTTGATGAAAACGGTGTTTTTTAGATTTTAAGTACGATGGAAATTGATTGAATTATAAATGAGTTCAATAAATACCCGTGTTAGATATATTATAAGTAGGTATAAAGAATCTCATTTTGATTCTAAGAATAATAGAAAAAAAGGCCCAGGTTTGGGACGAAATGAGTGTTAGTAGCAGATTTGGAATAAATGGTAAAGAGTGAATGAAGGATTCTAATATCATCACTACCTGTATCTGACAGCATTTTACTGACGTGACTCCCGCTTGGCGAAGGCCTGAACAGAAGCGACAGTGAGCACAACTTTTGGACGGGCAGTAATCCCTAACGTACAGGAAAAAAATATTTTCTAATGTTAATTAATTGACAAGTAATTATTCGGCATTGATGCATAATTTTCATTAATCAAATAATAATAGATTAAGTAGTTGGTAACTTAACAATTGAGTAAATGAAGAAATTAGCTTATTATTAGCTAGGGAAACTTTGTTAAGATAGTCTATTGAAGTTTTGTATGTGGGTGGACAGTGGACACACTACGCTAACATTTCTTTACATGAAAATAGTTGACACGCTCATTGGTTTTAGTATATACTTTAACAAAAACAATCGTTCAAGTTACTAACAGACTGTTGTCTATTAGTAAATTAATATATAATTTATTTTTCGCTTTTAAGTGGCGACAGGGTTTTAGAAGTCGGTGATTATTTTTGTAAAAAAGTTGTTTATTTTCAATTTTTTATTCAATTAATCGTACTCCTAACCGTTAAGGTATTGGACCTTTGATCGCCAGTTCATTAACATGACGGCACCAAGTCGTTCCGTGGTACCTATTATGATGACAGTAATTTATTTCGATAATGTATACTTATCTACTTTTTTGATTGCGCTTACTATCTTTTGACTCATTTTTTGGCTCCACAGCTGTGGAAACATAGTAGATCTCTGAAAAAGTATATTTTAAAGAAGTAAATACGCAACTGTGTTTTACTATGAAAATATGTTTTAATTAACATAACGTATTTACAATGAAAAATAAAACTGTAAAAAATAATATTATTCCTGTAAAAAGGAAAACAACGTTTGAACCCATCTTCTAAAATAATTTAATATGAATTTGAAAGAATATAATTAACAATTTCGTCATAGTGACTAGACAGAGAAAAGGTATGACTTTGCCGTAGTTCGACAATTATAAGAAATGCGGCCAAACTTCAAATAAGCTAAAGAGATTTTCTTTAAATCTCCCCCCCCCCCCCTCAAATCCCAAATCCATTCAAATTCAAATTATTTATTTCATATTTTGAGCATCCATATTGTGTTAGTATAACTTAACCTACTGTTAGTATCATATTTTACAATTAATTTAAATTGGTATTATTTGGATAAGTGAGTCTGAACACTTACCCACCTTCGTATCAGGGGAGAGTCCCACCGATCTGAAAACACATTCAGGATGTGATTGGAGGAGGAGCGCAAGCGCTCCATCATGGAAGCGCATCGTTTCCGCATAATCGTGGCGAACCCGTCGACACACGCTTCCGCGAACATCCCTGACGCGCTACATCTCCACGGCAACCCCAACAGCACCCTGAATGCGTTATTATACTGGACACGCAAGTCGCTGTATGCCCGCTGGGTATACTTGGTCCACAGGCTACACATGTAAAACGACTGGCAGGCCTTAAAAAGCATTATTTTTACACCGTCAGTACAGCGTGCAAACCTGCGGGCCAGCATGTTGCATCGGGCAGTCTATGTCTACATCATCTTTTAAGTCTTCAGTGACCCAGTGACCCAAATACTTAAATTTCGACACGCGACCTTAATGAAACCCAGAGACTGAGAGTTTAGGCAACTGTTCATAGGTTAAGGTACCTGATTTAAAGACTCTTATCAATATTGTATTTCAGTCCATGAGCCACTGCATAATTTTCACAAATTACAAGCAATTTCCTCATTGCACTAATAGATGGGCTCAGCAGCACCATGTCATCAGCATAACTAATTTCGCAAACACCGTCCACATGACAGCCGATTGTAGTATATAGTTACTTTTTTATGTGTAGGTAGATATACTTTTCTACTAATTTCTGCGCAATAGTACCTACTCCAAGCAGATTTAATATCATTTTCATTTATTTTACATCTTATCTTATTGGCTAAAGTTTGATTAGGCATTTCATTAAGTCCATTTGAGAAAGGCTTATCCACAGCAGTGAAAACCATTTTTATATTTTATTTTTTCAGCGTATCGGTCTGTTAACACTACATTTCAACAATGCGAAAAAATGTTGTTTTATAATAATATTTCTGAGAAATAAATACGCAACTGTGTTTTTCTGTAAAAAGATTTTTTTATTTAACATAACGTATTTACAATGAAAAATAAAACTACAAAATAATATTTTACCTGTGAATAGAAAAACAACATAACAAACCCAGCTTCTAAAATTATTATTTGAAATACCTATACACAATGATATTATAAGTAAAAAGGTGTAGATAGGTTACCTACACAAAATTCGATCTTCAAAAACGGCACACTAACTCACACATAAATAACTGAATATTGCAAAGCACACTACATTACGATTAGACGTCAAGGTAGGATGGCATGATTCGATTATCGCAAGCAAAAAAGAGACAAATGTAATTGGCGACATTAATAAGTCAGAAATGACATTTTACCTTACGTTAAAATGTGGCTAGTTAGCCACATTTTAACGTGTCGCTTTCCGAGCGCCTATAACCTATCTACACCTTTTTACTTATAATATCATTGCCTATACATAATATGAATAGAATATAAATTTACATTTTCGTCATAAAGTGACAGACGTGACGTTGACAGACGTGACGTTTTAATAGTTTGTTAAAAATCCTTAAACAAACTTTTTTTGCTATGCCAAAGATGTTAGAGGTGATGCTATTTTGCTTTCAGTCATTGCATTCAAAATCCTTTTTCACATAGGTAGATGTTCGATATTTAATGCGAACAATTATGAATAATGTAAATAAGTAGCAATCTAACAAAAACAAATTAATTATATAAGTATTTTAGGAATATTTGAAGCACTGTAGTTATAACTCTGGGAAAATCTGGAAAAAGTACGCGTAAAACGTAAGTAGGTTAAGTCATAAGCCCACTTCTCATCATTTATTGAACTTCCCAATATTCCAGGCTTAACTTACATTGAAATTCTAAGATACATGCCTGTCGAACTTCAAATTGTTATGTTTTCTAGGTTTCTGAATGTTCCGATGCATAAAGTTGATAAGTAGCAAACTATTATGATTGCTTTTGGATCACTTAAGTTGTTAAACGCAATCCGCTGTAATAACACAAAATAAAAAAAGTGTGTCGCAGGTGGGTGCGCCTGACAATACCCGGACCTACACCGGACCGGGCACCGCTAGGTTCACCTCTCCAGACGTCGCCGTCTCCGCTCCCCGCCGCCATTTCCGCGGGTCGGGGGGAGGAGGGGTTCCGACTTCGGCACTACACATGATAATATGAATAGGCCCTTTGTGCGCCGCTCATATCTGTTACTCGTTGGTTTAGTTACTTTCGCAGCGGGGATTTCCCGGGTGTTACTTTTAGAATAAATTATTATGGTCGCCTATTACCTAACTAAATTTTTTTCTTTACAATTTCTATGAATTTACTCTCCTCAATTATTCTTATTTTCTTACATACGCTTTGTAAAACACTTAGATATTTGGTACCTAATTTAAAGCGGAAATATCACTGACTTTCATATCGAAGGCTGAAAGATAGGCTAAAATATTAATTAGTTATTAAAAAAAATGCTAATATAATCAGACATATTGCAGGTGGATTGAATATTAGTTTATATTATAGCTTATAAATATATATCTTCATAGCGTCGTATAATATCATATACAACCGAAATGCCTTTGACAAAAGTTTATGGCCTCAAGCTTATCAAATCCAAGTTGTTCTAACTGAAGCCTCGGCGCTCGGTAAACTAATTAAAGTATTTGCAACCCAAACTTTTTCCATGGAACCTCCGCCTTTGTCTGCGAGCCTCCATGTCGGTGTGCTCTATCCTCGGCCCCGTCTCCCGCCCCTTTTCAACTCACCACCTCGTGGGCAGTATTCCTTTTTCTACACGAATTTTATTGTGGCTTCATTTCATTTTCCTAGTAGCTTTCCTCTTCTCAATGTTATGGCCACAATATAAATAATTTACTTCGTTCAGTCAAGATTCATAACTCTAATAATTTATGCCTAACTATTGTTAACGTTAATAATTACAATTAATAAAACAAAACATACCAATGATACAGACCAATCAACACCAATTCACCTATAACTGGGTTCTTCGGATGCCATCGTCCACCGTTTAATCGAGAAATCATTCCACTGTCTGACAAATGCATGACGGATATCCATCGGTAAAGTACGTCGCATCTCCTCGTTAGCTGCTCTATTATTGAGTCATGGAATGGATAATAGAATCGGTTTGCAAGGCAGTTGTGGAAACGACTATGCATGGAGTGTCGGTCGGATACAATTCCTAATAGGGATGTCCGGCAAAGAATCAAAGACATCTACATATCCTGAGGATTAGTAAAGTGGTGCTATCAGCAAAGCTACTCGAATCGAAAACAGTTTTATTGAGGAAATCATTGTGATAATTAATAAACAAATAGATGAAAATTTGATAAAAACTTGCGTTGACTTGATTTTTTATTACATCAAATTGTCATCTAAATCATGTTTTTGAATGCACGTGATGAACACGTGCCTAATACAAAAATCAGTTTGCTCTGATCCAAAAGAACAAAGCTTGCCGGCTTCTACTTGGCAGTAATTAAGTTTACTGAAAATGAAAACATAGCTTAGAGGTAATGAAAAAGTACTCAAATGTGTTCAGACGTTGGATACAATAGTAAGGTAACACCGCAGCCGGTCGGTGCTCGTCTGATATATCAACGAGGTTCCGTTGCCCCTCTATAATAAGTATCTGATATTAACTGCACCTAGATTGTATTGTCAAAGTTTAATGATCGGGAATATTTCCTACATCGCAACATAACGAACCAGGTCCGGCGGTGCTCGTTGCGCATTATATACCTACAACAAAATGCTCTGCTTTGTTCCAGCGATTGAAAAGTAATACAAGAAATTGATAAAAACTTATGTACTTAAGATTGACTTCAAAATAAATAAACCAGAACGACCGACGGAGACCTCTAAGTTTATGAGAGTTTAAAAAATAAGAATCTCTTTGAAAGTATCAGTTCAACCTACCTTACAGCGAATACAAAACTTAAAAAAAAATGCGCGCTGTCTAGTTAATGTTGACCACCAAAACAGATTTGTTATTTTAACGCAATTCACAAAAAAAGTCTCGTCATCTGTCTCGACTCATAAAAACATGTATTTCATAATTATTCTGATGCGAGTAGTAATGTAATCGTGGAATTGTATATAAAATAGTGCGAACTAATATTTTATGAATCAAGACCTACTATTTGACGAATTCTATCTTACGGTAAATAATGCTGTCGGGACGTCTTCGACTAGACTACGTTTTTAGTATAAAATCTCGTTCAGCTCATTTTAGTAAAGCATTTATAAGCATTCTAGTACCTAAAATATTTAAAATTTACATATTTTGTGACTGACTTAAATGATAGGAGCTAAATCAACATATAAAATGTAATGTGTACAATCCTAACTAATCTCAAATTAACAGCATAAACATCACATTGCACAACACTTAATTTTGGAGAATATATCTACAGTCATAAAATGTCAGCCTCTCGTAGTTAGTTAAAAGCGAACGGTGAAGTCCGTTCGTTAATAGACGGATGTATAGCATCGATTTGCCGACGGTGAAAGGTGTACCTAAGCTGATATTCTAAAATATTTCTGATTTTTTTTTGGGATCTACAGATATATTTGTTATTTTCCAAAGTAAGTTTGAGTTATTATAGATATAGGAATTCATTCATCATTACAAATAAATTAAACTAAAGAATCATCAAATTGTTTTTTTATGTCAAAAATTCAAAATATTAGTTTTATTTGAAGCACTAACAGTTATTTGCACCCATTAATATAAGTTAGTTTCCTTTATTTTTGTCTGTCTGCATATTCCAGCAAATGCTCTACACGGTTGAACAGATTTACTAGCTAGTAGCAGATTATATAAGGAAAAACTTGGGCATTATAGCCGAAATTTATGTTAAAGGTAAAAATTGCAGGGTTCAGATATAAAATCTACTGTAAATTACCAGAAAAAAATCAACGCACGTAATATGAGCAGCAAAGCAATGGTTATGGTTATCAAATTAAAACGACAACAGCACCGTCAAATTCGGAGGTCGCCCCCCTCGCTTACTCCCCCCTCACCCCTCAGCCCGGTCGCTCCCGCCCCCGGCCTCCCTTCAGCTCTAAGCTCATTTCCTGTGTGCCGGCTGGTTGTATTAATTTTAAATTAAGTACAGATAGAGCTGGAGCCGTCGATCCTCGCGTGTAAACAGATACCTATGTAGCTGTATCATAGGCGCTAGCGCTCTTACTGTGTGTTGATTGGATATCGTTGAGAAAACGGTTGGCACCTGCAATGTGAAAATATTTATTGCATTTTATCAGATAGACTTGTTTGATATTTAAGATAATGGGTGGACCAATCTTGTTTGATATTTAAGATAATGGGTGCTACAATCTACAGCACAGAAACGCTACATAACTTTGAAAGAAATAAATAAAATACATTTATTCCATCCACAAGCGACGCATAAAAGAAAAAAGAAAAAACTAACATAAACAATAATAAGATACTACTTGATACTTTACACTGAACTAGACTAGACGGTTAGCCATGTAATGTAGTCTACTCGCTATTTTCCATACTGTGTCGGTTTTTTAATGGACATCAGAGAGTGCAAACCAAGTTCTTTCGCCTATTCTCTCACACATTCGTGTGATAAGTTGCACATACGATTGCGAAAAAGATGGACGTTTCGTCATTTTCATCGCTCGTGACGTCTACAGTGTAGCGTACTTAAACTAACTTTATACACCACTAAGATGATGTTGTTCAATAAAATCCTCTTTATTGTTCATGATTAAAAAAATTGGAAGCAAGTCTGAAACATTAGTAAACAAGTGAAGGAGGAAACGCATTTGCATGTCCGCAAAGTTCGCAAAAGTCTGACGGCCATCATTCACATGCGCAAAAACTTTCATACAATGTGCAAATTTTGGGGCGTTTGTGTATGATCCCGGTAAATGTCTCCAAAAAAAGCAAAGCCAATGTGATAGGGTACATGTCACAGTCATCATAGCACAATTACCTATACTAGATCAACACTGGAGCGGCGATAAGTCGCGTTAGAAGAGGATTTACTTGATTCCAAAATTCGCTAGGCTCGCTAGGCAAGCCTTAAATCCTGTCATATTCCACCAATGGGAGGTAGGCTTCTGGCGTGATTGTTGAATATTTTCAGATAAACCTCAATCCAAACTACCGAACCCGGATAATTTTTTGAATCGTGAGAATTCTTATTGACCTCCGGGTAGTAAATTTGTTTTCCGATCGGTGCTTACGTTTGCGTAGCCAACAAACGTAGGTTTCTGACTGGCTAATAATAAACTAATGATTGCGTTTTGGTCCACCACAGGTGGAGTTCCCTGTTAACCTGTACACAAACGAGCAATGCGAGCACATCCTATAACTTTGTATTTAATAAATTACATGAAAGTCAATAAATCGGTTAATCCTTCAGGAAAAGCAAAAAACAAATAGACAGCACGCAAACTACGTGTTGATATCTGTAATTACTGCGCTCTGGGAAATCAAAACTGATGGGAAATCAGAACAAAGAGATTTTTTAAATAGCTGATCTACAGGTGCTGTTTACCCCAGTGCATAAAAATAAAATATCCCCAACGATAATGAAAACGTTCACAAAAGATGTTAATGATAAGTATATTTTAAAAGACATTACTTTATTAATTTTTTATTTCATTTTATTCATGTTTTTCGAAATCACGTGATAAAGAAACGGGTATATCAACATGATACACCAGTAGAGAAAAAACACTTAAAATAGGTCAATATTGCCGTAACAATACATATTTCAATCTGACTTCGACTTATACTCATCGAACTATCTCACAAAACGAACGCTAATCAAACAGAGAATAGAAATAAAAAATAGGCTCTAATCCACAATTTCAGTTTTACGCCGACTGCCGAGGGATGGTGGCGTCGCAAACGGAAGTGCGCAGAGCGGCAACGCCGCACCGGCATCGATCATGGCTGTACACACACACACTCGAACACACATAGACACCTTACGTACACAGAGCCGTTCTCTCAAAGCCTTGAGGTGTTTGCTTGTTGTTTAAATTATTATTTTTTAGCTCTCTGATCTTAGAGGGGTGGACGAGGTATGGGTTGCGGTTTATACAAATAAGGAGGTGTTAGATCAAATTATAAACGTTGATATTAGGAAAAGAAAATAAGAAATATTAGTTATTTATTTAGAAAATAAGAAAAAAATTGGATACTGGTCGTAATATCAGTATTATTTACTAGTTGTTTTTATGTCAGACCTATATGTATGTGTATCTGTGGAGTATCTGAACACTGTAAGTAACATCTCCTGCATATTAACCCGTCAAATACTATCACTTTCATATTGAGGCTTAATTTAAGTAATGATTACCTTGCATTATTCATATTTAATCACTTTCTATATTTCAGTAACATTAATTATTACAAACGTGTCCCCAAACTTATTTATGGTGAAATTCCTATTTAATAACTTTTTGTGTTAGGACTGATATACCTATCCAACTTTTATTTGTAAAATAAAAATGGCCTCAATGTTTTTTATTTAAATACTTCAAACATTCAACATTTATTCGAAGGATAGGCTGTATACTGGGTATAAAAGTTTGGTAAAATCCACCCGATTAAACGAGTTGAGTTTTTGATATAATTACCATGAACTGAAACCATATCTTGGTCTCCAATTAACAGAGCACACATTTAAATATGTATTTTCATTTTAGTGTAGTTTACAAGTATGCCAGCCTGTGCAGGCAGTAGCTAGGTTGATGGTTTAACATTAGCCGGTAACTAAGTCTACTTGTACCAGATTTGATTATTATATTATTATTATTTACTAGCTTTTGCTCGCGACTTCGTCCGCGTGGAGTCTTTCATAATGCTCACTTGCTTCACTGGTGGAACCTACATACAAAGTTTTAAGTGAATCCATTGAGAAATAAACATTTTCAATTTACCACCCTTTTCTCCCCTTTGGGGGGGAATTTCCAAAAATCCTCTCTTAGTGGTAGCCTACTCCTCCCAACAAACACACATGCCAAATTTCAGCTCTTTACGATCAGTAGTTACGGCTGTGCGTTGTCCGTCAGTCAGTCAGTCAGTAACGGAAGAGTTTTATATTATATAGATTAAGATTATAGTTAGCTTGTACTGTCCCACTGCTGGGCAAAAGCCTCCCTCCATTCCCTCCAGCGATCCCGGTCCCTAGCCTCTTCTTGCCAATTCCCCAGGAAGGCATCTAGTTCATCCCGCCATCTCTTCCGTGGTCTGCCGCGCGCCCGTTTTGATGTTGTAGGGGTTGATATTGTACCAGATATCTAACAAAATATTGCGAGTACGGTAGTGTGCAGTAAGCTCTGAAAAACACACAATTGTGGACTCTAAGTGTACACAACAGCTGTCAATTTGACTGAAATGTATTTTAGCTTCTGTATCACGTGAAAATCAGTTCGCTCCGTTGAACAGATTAAAGGGTATTGTTATAGGAGCTAATACATACGTGATGCCAATTTTCTAGTTGAATGAATACGTGCATATTATCTACTAATGTAGGTACTTTAGATAGAGAGCTGTATCTCTCATTTCTAATAACGTTCTTTAAACAACAATGGGTTGAATTTGTCAGAGTAATCAAGCTTAGGTACGTAATAAAAAGTCATCATCTAATTCACAGTGTACCTGTGGCCCTTACTGTAACGGAATTAGTAAAGGAAGACTACATTTTACTAATGAAAGGATCTCGTATCCCAATCCGCGATGTCACTTAAATCTTCGTCAAACCATTACCATAACCACATAATTGTGGATCATACCAATCTCCACATGAACATTCTTATTATTACCTAGCGTTTACCATTCCACAGCTGGGCAAAGTCTCCTTCCACTCTATTCAGCATCGCTATTAGTTCCTACACATTCTTCTGCCTCTTTTTCATAGCATTTTACCAAGCTATTTTGGGGTCGGCTTCCAGTCTTACCGGATTTAGCTGAATACCGTATTTTACATGGAGCGACTGTCAATCTGACCTCCACAACCCATTGCTAGGTAATACATTATTCCATAGTAAGACTGGTTGACAGAAATGTATGATAGTCGGGACCAACGGCTTTAACGTGCTTTCCGAAATATGGTGGGGTCTCGATATGTTTACAAATGGCCACCCATCCACGGACCAACCGCGACGAGCGCGGCTTAACCTTTATTATTGGTCAAACCGTCCGGCTTACACTCAGCCTAACGAAACGAGACCCCCCCCCCTACATAGTTCCTACTCATTATTATACATAAACTAGGTGACAGGTAGCAAACCTTCTTTTGCCATATTCTGGAGATGGTCACCCTTAGATATAATTTAGGGGTACCTACGAAAAAAAGATGTTGGCCGATTCTCAGACGTACCGGATATGCACATAAAATGTCATATCAATATTAGTCTAGCCATTTCAGAAGAGTTTGGTAATAAACATCGCCATAAGAGACTTTATTATTACATGAAAAGTTCATCTAATAAAAAGTCTCGTGTCACATTCAATTAACACGAACCATTTAAAAATATACGATTTTCGATTTTCTATGATGAAAATAAAACTCAGAAGAACCCCTACCACAAAGACAAGAATAGAGTGAAGCGTCAGATCGCCACCGCAGTGGGACGGAGGGGTGATCTACTGCGAAGATAATGGCGTACCGTATAGAGTGATGCATTAATACTACTTGAATATAGAACCCCACTCAATTAGCTCCGTAACTTTACGGCCCTTAGTAGTGCGTCTAGGAATGAAGGGAGCGAAGAAAGGGGATCGTGATAATATAAGACAAGTGCGATAATTGAAAAGAATTGTTTTGTTCGTGTATCTATTTCTTCATTAAGAGTTGAATCATTAATTAAAATGTAAAAATAATTATTCTACTTTTCGTATTATATCATTGACCCACATTGCCTCCAGACGACAGCTGACGACAAACAAACACTACCTATACAGACTTACTACGGATTACATAGAACTGGTTTTGAACGAATAGTCCTAATTACAGTGAAAAATCTAGATGATCATCAGTTATTATACTGAGTACGAAGGTACAATTTCAATGTTGGAGTGTCCCTTTTTCATTTTATTTGGACCCCTCGCTCTCGGCCATCTGATTCCAAACTAGATAGAGTCTGTGCTATGGCAACCAGACAATTGATAAACATACTTACATATATGAATAGATACGTGTCTATATTTATAAAACAAAGAGTTTGTTACAACTCTTACCTATAACTCAAGAACGGGTAAACGGATTTACAGAAAAAAAATAAAAAGCATTGGAAAATTGATGTTTACGGGAACGGGGACGACTTACGAGGGTGAATCGCGGGGCACTGCTAGTTATAGATAAATTACACCCAGACACAGAACGTATGATCGTGCTCATCACACAAAGATCACGGAGGGACCTCCGGCTTAGCAGTCAGGGTCACTCACCGCTAGAACAACAACAGGTCAGTCGTCTTTTGGTGGACCACTGTAGTTATCAGTAGTATAAGTGTCCCTATTTACTAGGTATTAAGAGTTATTTAGGTATAAACTCATTTAACTTGCAAATGCATGTATTTTGCAAATATCATAAAGTGTCATTTACGAGTATTCATAAATATACATAAAGTGCAGCCTTTTTTCTTATGACCGTTGCATTTGTTGTCATCTTTGTTTGATGTTATCGGAGCTATTGTGTTTTCCTTTCCTTCCGTCGTGTTATGTACAATGAAACAGCGAAAACAATGACTGTACCTGATTGTACAGCCAAGTGAATTGTTTCTGTTGCAACGGTGAATCGATTTTACGTTAAAAAGTGATACAATCTCTTTCACAGTCAACTCAATCAAAATACGCTTATATGCTCGTGTTAATTATAATTATAATTCAAAAACACAAATGTCAAAATACGGTTTGATTTGTACACTGTACGTCTATGTTGTGTTCTTTTCGTAGCTCACCTGCTACGGTTCGTAGCAAAGATGCAACCTACGTGGCCACGCTTCTTAGCATTGGGATTATTATAGTTTGTAGTGTGTAGAGGCTTGAGTGATTTCGTCGTTAAAATAAAATGTCTGTTTCAATTTACATTCAAAAGGATTTTGACATTTATGTGTACATATGTGTTAGGATGATACGTTCTAGTTTATTTATTATGTTCAAGAAATCCGGAGAAATATTCTATTCATAACCATTTTAAGTTGTTAAATACTAATTATTATGTTCAATAACAAAATTTAATGACTTCAACCGACCGACCGGTTGGACTCGCACCGACTAGAAGTACCGATCCGACGGCTGTAATGCTACCGATATATTTCAAGTAGTTGCGTTTCTTCAGCGAATGTGCCGCGAAAAGTTATCATACATTTCATCTTCATATGTTTATACTCAGTGAAGTTGGAATAGAATATGTATAAATATAAATAGACGAAAAAAAATTGCTTCGAAAGGTGAATTAAGTCATAATTTAGAATTATTTATTTATTTAAAGCTATAAACTACAACTGATTTACTCATGTAAAATATTTTTTACAAATATATGTCACTTCAGGTAAATAATTACAACTACCTACAGCAAAATAAATACAATTTATTAAGTGATAAATTCGTTTGTCAGAGAAAATCTGTAATTAATCAAATTATAATAATAGAATAAAAATCAAAATAAAAATAGAATAGTTTTAATGAGTTGTGTTTTTATAGGCAGTGTCGCGACCCTCGTCCGACCGTAACCAAGACCGCATAAATTATAATTAATCGACCGCAAATAAATTTGTAGCGCAGTAAAGAACCCCATTACAAGTCGTTTAGCGCAGCGGCGTGACCTTCTGGGCCAGGGCTAAGTACTTACCAGCTTATGTTTGTTTACCGGACATCTACTAACACTAGGCACACATTTATTACAAGTGACGTTGGCCTGCGACTGGTGTCCTGCTTGAACACACTTATGGATGGATGTCGAGGTTTACTTGCTTTTGTTGCACATATGGAAATTTAAAAAGTCAACATGTCATCCTTAGAATACGCACATACCATAGGTAACAATGGGCCCCAAACATAAACTTATCCACGCAATTATTGTTCTAAAAACTTGTAGCTAAGCAACAAATACATTGTCATGGTATAAATGTATGTTTCTTATATCTATAATATACAGGATTATTTTTTATGGAGTGCGTATATTCAACGAGGAAATCAGGTGCATAAAACTGAAAAAAAAAAACATACAAATTGGCAGGACACAGTCATAACTTATGTTTGTATGAAAATTTCACCTGTAGGTATAAACAGGAATGTCAGTTTCTTAACATTGTTTCTCGGGTTCGTTGGTTGAAATGGAATAAACAATTAAATATGATGATATAATAAACATCAGCGATCTCGTATACAGAGCTAAAACAAACAGGTCTCCAAGCGACCTGCCCTGATTATTGGATAAGGTATGCAACCTCTATGATTGAGTACCAGAGCTCAAGGCCTCTAGACCCTCGTGTGCCGCTGTCTTAACTGACCTAGCAGAGCCCCGATAATGTGTAAACGACGAACTTGCTTTTTCATGACGAATAAAAGTGACAACGTGGAAACCGCTTTCGACTGAGATTACTGACCTTATGAGGAAGAGACGGAAGATGTCACCCGAACAGGTGGCACACGTTGTATGTTGTTCAAATTGTGAGCAAAAGATTCCAAAAATAACGAAAAGCAAAGGTCGATTAGCTAAGATTTGGTTAAAGGTTAAATGCAAGTGTTTCGATGAAATTGAGTTATTTTACAAAGGCTTTGTCAAATATGACATTGAAACTCTAAAGGGAACATTTATAACAAATGCTTTTTCCACCAAAGCCCAAAAACCTTTGTGCGAAAATTCAATGCACAATATGCCTACACCCAGCCAATTATATGGACAATTATCGAGATAGGAAAAGGCAAGCAATTTATAAAAATAACACAAAACGGACACAAAGGTGGCCATTGTTTATGCCCGAAATTCGAGCGGGCGTATTAATAAAAAGAATACAATATGTCTCTGACAAACAAGCCGAAACGAGTGCCAACTTCGACGGGCAATAGGCTTTTAATAAAAACGTTCTATGCTTTTTGAAAAAAGGATCGAACGGTTCAATTTTCGCCAAACCATGCGACGGCGGCGCGGGGCGTAGCGTCCCACAAAGCCTGATTATCGGCGCTCTGCACGTCATTATCTACCGCCCACCGTGTTTATTTTTCTGAGATAAAGATTAGCCGGAGTGTTTTCCCATTGGCGGGGCGGTGTGTTGAGGTGAGAGGGGGCGTGTTGGGGCGTGGCCGGGCGGGGCGCCGCCCCCCGGGCCGGCGCCCCGGCTTAGTCCCGGCCGCCGCACGCTCCGACATGCGGGACCGCAGCGCGTGAACCATGCTCGATATCAAGAGCTCCGCCGACTATCTCAGTCGGTCGGGCACCTTCACCAACTTCTCTATGTTATTTGCGGGTGAATATCACATTTTATATTTATTACGATTTTTTTGTGTTGTGGTGAAGTGGCACGTGCTTCGTGCAGTGTTGTGTGGTAACGGTTTGGCCGGGAGGTCGTAAGTACAGGGGAGCAGAACTACAGCTATTTCATTTACGACAACAGAATTGTCCGAGTACAACTGACATTGGGTACCTAGTCGCAACATAGAGAGCTCATATTATCACAGATAGAGACCCAGATGTACTGAGAAAATGATGTTACATAAGATCAGGCATAAAACTAAGAGTCTATTTATTTTGCGTAAAACTAGTTGCGTTAAAGATCGTAATGTGTGCAGGTTTGCTGTATTTTTATTCGAGAGATTAATCAGCTTTTAAAATAATACGAATTCATTGTACGTAACGTGTTTTAATGTAAACGTGTACTAATTGTTGACATATTTGTATACCTACATATTTTGTTGTATTTTCTTGTTACTAATAAATACTTATTAGTTAGAAACTTGGCAATAAAACGTTGTAGTAAAATTGTAAAAACACATTTAGGGTTCCGTACCAATAAAATTTTGAAGAACAATCAATTAAACTATAAAATAATAAACATTATAAGTAACTAAGTTCATAGTGAAGTAAAAAACTACAGTTTTTCTTTGAGCCAATAATTATGATGTTCATATTGTGAAAATTTAAAAGTGAAATAAAGAATAGATAAAAGTCCAACTAGAATACAATGCATTCTAACAAGCTCTTCGGAGACGCTTTTAAGTTCATTTTTCAATTAGTTTTCGCAATCCTTGTAGGAATACAGTCATGTTCCTAGCAAGAATGTTGTATTGGTAAAAACTGACCGGACAAAAAAATTAAATACTTTTTTGAAGCTTAATCAAATCACTCGGGACTATTTACATTTCTACATAGTAGGTACGAGTATGTTTGGTAGGTACACGTGACGTTGTCCGCGTTGATATCGGTACAAAATTTCATGACGGCATAATACAGACAGCTATACTAACTTCCTTCCTATCTACTGCGTAACGGGAAATCTAATTCAGGACAATTTATTTTTTATTTAGAAGCTCACGAAACCTCCGTAGAGACCTTAAACTAAACATTACAGTTTTATGATGTAGCTAAGTATAATCATTTATTTATGTAATTTAGTAATAATCATTATTTTGTTCTTAAAAGTAGTATCATTAATTTTTTTCTTTGATCCATTACATACAAATTAAATATACGTATTATTATTAACTGTTGCACAGGTTTAGTCACAAAAATTTTTGTTTGCATGTAAAGGACGCAAGGACGACAAAGACTGAAATGAAAACGTTACAATGTGCAATGTTCACAATGTCGCGCCTTCTAGGCCTGAACTTCGGACCACCGTCACATACCTAAACCTAGCGTTGCCAATGCTTGATGATGGATCTTCTGTCAAACATTTAAACATAACTATAATTCAGATGAACGAAATATTTTTGAAACCTTGCCATCCTATTTAGCTTGAAGTGGTCGCTGTACTAACTTTTTTTTCTCCCGTTTTATATACGTATATCTGTTACGTACGTTATTATATACGTTTATAGTCACGTCACGCCTCCAAAAACCTTGAAGTCCATCTGCAAAGCCTTTTCCCAAGCTATGTTGGGGTCGGCTTCTATTCTCCCGGCTTTAGCTGAATACCGAATTTTACATGGAGCGACTGCCTATCTGTTCTCCACAAAACAGCTTTAACTGGCTAACCCGGTATCCCGTAGTAGGTACCTAAGACTGGTTTTCCTAATTGTAATGACTTAACGACTGTCGGCTTAACGTGCTTTCCGAGGCACGGAGAGGTCTCGGTATGTTTAAAAATCCCCATAAACGGGTCAACAGCGGCGAGCGCGCCTTAACTTTTATCATCGGTCAAACCGTAAGGCTTACACTTAGCCACGAGCCCCCTTGGTGTTCCTTGTATGTATGATTCTTCATATTAAAAATATTGGGAGAAATAAACAGAAAAAAGAATAGACTAGAGCTACTTCTACAGCCGGTACATACCAAAGAAGCTGCATATGTTCAGTTGGAGTATTCTTTTTTTTATGTTTGTATGTCAAAGCTGTTTTTGTTTCGCGTGTCAATACTATGCATGCTTATTGTAGTTGTACCTGCTGAATGCCTTTTGTATGTTTACTATAGAAAGGTTTCCAGCAAAGTTAAGGAAGCAAATCAACGTTGCAAACAACAGCATTAATATTGATTACGTTTATGGTCTTAGAATGAATATAAATTCAAATAATAATTAAAGCATAGTTCTCTTTAGAGAAGCCGACTTATATCGTACTGGATGTAGCCCGCGACTCCGCCCGCGTGGGTTTAGAATTGTTTTTTCCAATATAAAGTTCTAAACGGGGAAGCATCTTAAAAATAGTTTCTTGATAATCTTATGTAGAAACGTAACTTGTATAATAAATTAATATTATGTTTTGAGTGTGGCCTTTTGCATTACATAATTCAGATTTTATACCAGACATTGTAAAATATTTGTAACTGCTACCACTATGACAGTCAAAAAACATAGGTTTTGATTTTGATTTTTTGATTTTGTAGTATCGATCAATGGCAACCCGCAATACATAAACTAGATATTGTTCTTTCTAGCAAAAATTATTATTAACAAAACACTGATTGAAATAAACTTACTTGTTTACATGGTTATTGGTTGTAATCAACCAATAACAATAAACACGAGATTCCTCTCGTCGCCGCGTCCTTCACTCGCATCTAGCATAATACTGACACCCTCGGTGATCACCTGCACGCAAAATGTCTAGGTCTACTTAAAGGCATTTTGGCACCTATTGGGGACTGAAAGCTCTTGAGGGTAGCTACGTTGGACTGAAGGGGTTGAAAGCTTTCCACTGAAGTGTAAGGATGAGGGTGACTATCTTTGAAATGTCTGGTGTTCAGTTACCAAGTTTTAAAAGCGGCTTATTTTTAATAGTTAGGAGTAAAATGGTTTGTGGTTAGTAGGCACAAAAGCCACGGTGATTGCATGCTTTTGCATTGTTTCTAATATTTTGTTTTTCGCCAATTATAGTTTTGTTTCAAAAAAGTTTTCATGCTCATTCTTTTTCTGTATCTCAGGAGTTCATTGGACAGTGATACTTTGAACTTTCGTAAAATCCAAGATTTGCCGGTAAAAGGCAGGTAGGTACCAACTATTAATGGTAAAATTCTAAATTCTACTACGGATCCCAGAATACCTCAGACCATCAATTAAAGTTATTGTTCGTGGATCGACAAGGTTGTTTCAACGTTTACCGTCGGTAATTATCACAAAGTGTGACGGTTAATACTAGAATAATTCACACTTCTTATGAAATCCTGTTATTTATGGGTTAACCCTAAGATTTGCTAGTAAGTAATTCTTGCGACTAAAACAATTTTCCCTGGTCCATCATTCTTAGCCTCGCTGTCCATACTTCCTTAATTAGACATCAACGAGTTTGGAGTGATTTTAATAGTAACTAATGTATTGGGAAATCAATTTGTTCCAGCAGAATTATAGTTAAGAACAGCCTCTTTTAAATATACGGCAACGAGGCTTGAGTTTAAAAAAAAATGTGTAGAATTTCTTTGAAAGATAAAAGAACGCACAGAAAAAGAAAAGACAGGAATCTCCGGTATTAAATATTCCTATCTTTTGAATATCTGATTTAAAATGCGCATAATTTTGTCCAGTTTGATACATTGAGCGTTTTGTAGAACGATTACAACTTATTTTTTTTAATAATAATATTTTATTTGTATTTTTAAATTAATATTATTTTTGAGTATATATTTTAAAAATAATTTATATGTATATTTGAAAATAAATGAAATAATGATAACATTTATTCCGTAAGACATTTTTTTTTAATTTTGATTTGCGGCTATTCTGGGACTGCAGCCTACTGGCTGCAGTCCCAGATGGTAGCAGCGATACTTCGCTGCTACCATCATCGATCTATTGTGATCGCCGCTGTCATCTTTACAGTTCGCCTCGTAAGACATTACACCAAGAAAAATTTCCATATTAGACTGACAGCTAAGACTTAATAAGACGTTGGTACCCGTGTTAAGATTTAACTAGTGATGAGGATACCAGAGCGCTCTCTCAATAACACAAAATCTAGCTTACAACTGTAGACATATATTTTCAATTTTATTAGAGAACAAACGCTAGGAGTCGTTATTTTAAATTAATATTATTTTTAATGTATTGTCGCTGACGCAGGATTATGGAATTTCGCACACTTAGGTATATTTTATTACAGAAGGAGTTGAAAAAATGCATATTTTTATAATTATGCACAATAAATGCATATCAACAAAACAACATATCGCACTCTACCGTGTGTTTGACACACGCATATCTATTTCGACAAATTGAGAATATAGGTACCTATTACAGATCAAAGTTCAGAGCCAAAGTGTTATATTTGTCTTCTGCATGTCAAACAAGACCTATTATATACTCTTTATAAGTGAAGCAAAACCTTGTACCCCTTTTTCAAACTTATTAAGTTGGATTTTCGACCACCATTGAGCCTCTAGTTATAAAAAAAAAATATCTCTAGGAGGAGTACCAAGTATAAGTATTAATAGTAGATAACACAACTGCATTGATGTGTTTTAAAGAAAGCTTCTCATTTGATTATTATTGTGTATGTCACTGGATGATTGTGAGCATTGTTAGTTGATAATCGTTCACGGAAAAACATTCGTGATCTACTATAACGCGAAGACTCGACCCCCGCGCGCACCGCGGCCTCTTATAGCAGGACTGCTGCTGACGACGTAACTTAATCACAAGCATAAAGTGCTAACCGAGGCGACATTCCCAAACATTGTAATGCAGTAACCATGTAGTAACTAACACCTTCGTGTTGTTTCAGATGCCTCATACAAGAGTACTTGGTCTACACACGCTACGTCACAGGGTTCGCAAGGTAATACATTTATAATATTTCTTTAGTAGTGACGTCATAACGACTTTATTTTAACTCAGCGTCACACGCGCCCAATTAAAATAGCTTTACAATGTGTTGTGTGACATTCTACAGTTATAAGGGTTTAAATATGTCGTTATACACTATTCAAACACAGGGTTGTTGTATGTTATCGTGTGGTTTTGAATTTTCAATACAAATTTTAATCACAATTTTTTTATGTAATTTTTTACTACTTCGTATCGACTACCCTGGTTTTTCATTTCACTAAAACGAGTTACAAGATATTATCAACTTTGGTTGTTAGTTAAATAAATAAATAGACTATGATGATGAAGTATTATAAAATCCCTGTCAAGATTTGTTTCAAAATCAAAATGTGGCTGTACCCTAAAACCAAAAAGCCAGCGGATCTAGGCAATATGACGTCACCGTGTCATTTCACGCGCAAAAATCAAAACAATAGACCCCTAAAATGTTGCATGCGAGCATTCAGCGAAGCGGAGCGGCGCGTGGCCGGCGCGCGCCTTCACAATACAGACTTAATTCTTTGATTGACACTTACAATATTTCGATAACTGATGCAATATTTTGATGATTATCACTTTAGGGCTCCAGTATTATCGCGCGCACGGTTCCGTGCGTTCATGCAGATTAACTTGTTCATTCACAATTTAAATATATTGTTTACCCGTTGAGTTTAAACTGTGTACCATTTCGAACGGGTTTAATTTTTGTTTAAATCACTTTGTAATGGACGAGCAGTGCAAACTGTTTGCAATTAATCAGTAAAATTAAACTTGGGGTGCTTATTTTTAGAATTGCGAAAATTACATAAATAACTGTGCTCGCCATTTGTGAACACTTACGCACTGTGCTGGTAGGAATTCTCATTGCACTACTTGATTTGCTCTGTCTTATCGAAGCACTAAAATTGTTATACGAGAATCGTTCAATTGAACAGGATTTCTGCGCCTACAGCTGCATATCCACATGTTAACGCTTGATGTGTTTTATGCGTAGCGTGATCGTGGGAATAATGAATGTTATCACTACCATTTTCATACAAGGCGAGGCTTGAAACGCATGCATGTCCGTGCGCCGTTGTGGAGCTGGCCTTCGTCGCTAACACGTTGTTTTAGGTGATTGTGTCTTCTGAACTAACACCAATAAGGTTCGATATTATAACAACGACGGGTAATATAGGAGAAGCATACATACCTACAAACAGAAGGAGTAGTTGTTGATCCTGATCACATTATAATATGTATAATGATTGTAATGAATGTTTTACAGACTGCTATTTCATAACACTTAACATACCTGTATTATCATAATTAATTTCATTCTTAGACCAAGGTGCAAAAACATAAGTCTTTCTATAGGTATAGTATTATATTTTAAATAATGAACACAATTAAATAATAAAGATATAATCGCGTTAAAAGCGTGTAATAGCAAAACCTCCTCCTTTATAGTAATACAAATTATTATATTAAGCTCTCTTTTATGCTCTATAATCAAAAACATATTTATGAAATAAAAAAAAAGCGTAATATTTAATGATAATATTGTACAGCACGCGACGTTGGCCCCGGGTGGCGGGTGCACTTGGCCTAGTTACTCCCGCGGGAATATCGCATTAACAACATTTACAAATTATTTTGAATTATGTAAATAGCTATTTAAAAAAATATTCAACGATAAAAAATAATTAATCTATTAAAAATGTTGTTTTTTCTTTATTAATGTGTGAGATGTGAGGTAACTTTAAAACGTAAATACATAGTTTACTAGCAACAACTATAACCACTATATTATTTTATCAAAGATTTACTTTACGGTGTTCCGGTACCAAAATTTTGCAGAGCCGAGGACTATTTCAGTCCATCGATCCTTACAAATATTTTCAGTAACAAAATAATTATAATTTACTTGTATGTTTAATTTTGAATTCCGCGTGTTAAGATAGAGTAAAGATTAGCTCATTAACACCTAAACAATGGAGGTCGGTTGCACCTATCGATTAGCGTCCCCCGCCGGGCGCCGGGCGCCGCGCGCCGCGTCTCGCCCGCACGAGCCGGCTGCGAACCGTTTTACCAGGCTGACGGCGGCCACTAGGGTCCAATTTTTTGACCTTTATAATTACTTAGCAATCATTATTCGTTCGAATCAAATGCGTAATGGTTTTACATGTACCTACATTTTTTTCATTTAAAGGGCATATAGGGTATGTACAAATAATGTAGGTACAGACATACTAAATTAATAATGAATATAAATTATTTTTTGAAGACGTATATTAGTCATTTGACCTGTTTCTGAGTTGAGAATTCCAACTTGACAACGCGCAACGTCTTAAACCTAAGGCCACCGTGATTGGTCGAGTGACGTTCTCAAGTTGAAGTTTGCAATTCAGAAACCGGCTGCCAAGGAAAATACATTTTCTTTCATAAAATTTAAATTAACGTTAGTGTTATAGTGTAGCAACGGTATGTTCTTTGTGTTGGTATAAGTTTTAAACAAGAAACTATCATCAGTACCTACAGGATTAAGTTAAAAGGAGTGCGTATATACTAATAATAATCACGTTGTTATTTTATTAAAAATTAAAAGTTTCTTAATTGGTCGCTCTATGCTCCTATTTTAAATCAGGTTTCTATAAGATAGTTCGTCTGATATCGGCTAATAATTTTAGTATCAAGTACCTAATCAATTTCTAAATGAGTTTTAAAATTAATAAACAGTCTGTAGGAAGTAATGGGTACAAACTACATGACAATTTATTAGAATAAAAAACTCCCCTCTGTCCGTGTAGTTGCCCCTAAAATTGAACTCTAACTAAACGATAATCTAAACGTTATTAATTAACGTTGCCCCACAGTTTCATCATTAACACTTTGTTAATACGTTTTGCTGATATTTTTTTATATATTTGTAGTTTTATTAATTATTGTACTTCAGTGGCAAGTAAAGGATATAATAGTGTACAATAATAATGTTCTGTATGATCCCTATTTTTTCGTACCACTTTTAAATTCCATGTTCTAAGTCCAGCGGGCTTACCCGGCTCTGCTGCTGGATCCGCGGGAACCAAAACGGCGAAAATATAACAACTTGATAGGTACCTAATTATATTTTTGAGCCGTTTGGGGTTGAGACGCTCGGGATATGGGGAGTTCTTTTCAAGGAACTCGCAAAACGTTTGGTCGACACTACCCATGACCAAAAGGCATATTTATAGCACAACGAATTAGCATTGCTATTCAACGTGGCAATGTTGCCAGCGTTTTGGACACGTTTCCACTTTCCAGTCATTGAAAAGACGACGATTAATGTTTTGATGCTTGTTAACCTTTATTTTGTAATCAATTTTACTTAGTAATGGTTAATAACTCTTCTTTTTTATATGTAGATAGATAGTTTTATTTATTTTATAAGTTTTTAGTTCACTTTTAATTTTTAATAGGTTTATTAGTTATAACTTGTAAATAGTGTATTAATTCGAATAAAATATACAAATTGATACGTTTGTAAGTTGATCATCATTTTGAGTTCATATTAAATTATTCGCAGTGTCCCTTTGTCACAATAATCATACAGTTTGCTTTTCTAAAAACATCTTTATACAAAAAAAATCTCGCATTTGGTTATAACAGGATAAAAATCACAAAAGAATCCCATTTCCAACGTAGAAAGTCAGTTAAAATCCGGACCAATATTTTAAGTCGGGAGTTTGCACGTCAACGAGACGCGGCGAGCGCCGGCGAAAATTAGCTAAAAGTGGCTTTCGTCACCGTCGTCCATACTCCTTGCTCCTGCAGAGCCAATGATAGGTTAGAACGAGACGGGACACGCAGGAAAAACCGCTTCAGGCATCAGGAGGGAAGCGGTAAGCACCCTATTGTTTTGCACTCCCTGAAGCGAGAACAGTTTGTACTTATACGCCTGTAGAAGAATTGGAATTTAGAACGTAAATTTTGCGCTTATGTATTGAGCACGGACTGGATATAAATTAATCCTGGTTACAATTTTTGTTCAGTTAACAATTATTTATTTTTTATTATTATAATTAAGATACACATGAATAAAAAGTTGTTTCTATTACAACATAAATGAGTATAACAAAAATAATCTGACAGGTGCGAATTGGAATCGCCTACCGATGGTTCCGTACAGATACCATAACATTTCATGTTTATTACCAAATGTATAGTTGGCAATCTTTTCCCTGGACCTGTAGTACCTATACAACGAATTTTTTCCATAAAACAAAAGGTTCAAAGTTCTTCTTCTCCTTGAAAGTGTCGGAGAATACGTTTTGTGCAGTACAAATGGCTGTATCATCTTTTTACGTCAATTTATAAATTTGTGTTTTTGAGAAAAACACATCGAGCATCTACTATTTTTCAACTTGATTCTTCAACGAGTTCCTTAGCTAAAGGATCTTGATAGACAGACGGACCGACAGTAAGACGGACAACAGAAGACATAAAGAAGGACAAAGTGATCCTATAAGTGTCCCGAAGTTTCCTTTTGAGGTATGGAACGCAAAATTGACTAAATATTGGACTGTCTGGCTTATCATTTCATTTCTAGCCTTCATCGTGCCTGCTAATATCTGATCAACTTTCAAAACTAGTTTAACAAATCACAAAGAAAAAATTGTTATCTCAGTGGACCTCTTAGTATACAGTGTTCCATGCAACGAAAGAATACTTTGTCTAAGGAATAAAAATATTATATAACGATTAAGTGTATATAAAGATACTGTGACGCTTCTTTTTAAAAAAAAACTATTAGTTCACACAGTCCAAACTTACAGATCAGCTAGCCAACCAACAATAAAAATCTCTTTTTTAGCACATCATATTTTCACATTAATATAATATCCATGTTTCAGCCATTTTGATTTAACAATCGCTTGCACTCTCTGAATGGAATTCAAAATTTATTTTGATTTAAAGAGAATGTTCGCTCGTTGGTTTCCAGTTCATTGTAACATAAACTAATAGGTACATGACAGGACCAAATTGTTGACAAAAGAATTGAATTTATATTTGAAAGTTTTGTATACTTGTTTATTGAAGTCTCTATTTAGCGATGTTCGTTTTAAATATATTATTTTCTCAAAAACTGGACATGTGCGAGTCGGACTCGACCACCGCGGGTTCCATACGAAGACTATATTTTTTAAGATTTATTTACAAATTGATGCATAGTTTTTAGACTTTTTCCTGTACTGGTATATTACATGCCACAATTTATAGTGACGGGAAGACCGTATTAATTGTGATTCCCTTGAGAGTGTCGAAATATTTCTTTGCGGTATAAACGGCTATATATTTTTTAACGTTAACTAAGGATTTTTACTTATTTCACAGCGCAAGGGAATGAATGAATCTAAATGTATGGTTTTAATTTCAACTATTGTAACAATACCTTCATGCGTTTCCGAGATAAAGGGACGGGCAAACGTGCAACAAAATGATCCTCATTGTGTTCCGTTTTTTCTTTGTTGTACGGAACCCTAAAAATATAAAGTTAAAACTCGACTACGTAAAAAGGTCTCAAAAGCACGAAACCAGAAAATAACTCATATAGAAATAATAATAATAATAAATCGCATAGATACAAACATGGGCAAGAAAGAGCCATGGTTGCACACACTGTATGTGTACTAAACAAATCATATCTGTAATTATTGTGAGGTGTTCCTGTCGCCCACATGATCATTGTACATAGTAGGTACCTATAATACAGGAAGTCAGTAAGACATTGAACCTTTAATCTCTGAAAACCAACTAAATAGAACTCGAAAAAAATTAGCGAAAAAACAGAAATCATAGTTATAAACAATTTTAAAACAACAATTTGCGTTAAGCTCTGCTCTGTACATCAAAATATATAACATTATATTTTTTTCATTTTCATCGTGTATGTATACAATAGTTTTAAACTAAAAATCTCAAGAATTTTCTAAAAGCTTAAAAAAAGACATCTACATGCCCATTCTGTAAAAAACAATAAGCCAAAAATTGAGTCGTTTGAGTTGAAAATAACAGTTCTCCCAGAGTTTCATTACACCCTCAACAAATAGTTTTGACACGAGGCGCCTTTGATGTGATGTAATGAGATATCTAATCTGCGGTTCAGTCCCTGGCGGTCGTATTTAAATTGTTTTTAGGTGATAGTTTTGACAATAGGGAGGGTATAATCTTGCGGCGAGATTTTAAGGGGACTTCAAATGCTTAATTAGTACTTTAGGTGTTTCAAATAACTGTAATTTTGCTATCAAACGGAATTGTACCATGGAAATAGGCCTTTGCTTCAAACCAAGTCCTCTACCTGTGCCATGTGATGAATAAAACTCATAATAAAAGGAACAATATTGATATCATTGTCGTCTAGTAAACACAAAATATCCAAAGCTAAATTATATTATTTTGTCAAAAAAATATCAATACAATGCGAGACAAAAGTAGAAATAGCCTTTTTTCAATCTTCGTACACAGTCGAGACAATAATAACATTATTGTTTAGCTTAACAATGTTGATGCCTTTCAAGGGATTTTAAGTCTTAGCTGCCTAAACGTATGTCTGTTTATTGCTAAAAATATTGTTTTCTGCTCGAATGGGGTCGATACGTTTAGCCAATCGATTAAAAATGAATGAAATAATGGTATTATTCTGTAATTGCAATATAAAAAGCCGTGGAAAAGAATTTGAAGTATTGTTTTTTACCAAAACGTTGTTTTATTCTCTTCTTCTTTTATTTTAGTCCAATAGGGCTTGTTGGCCCTTGAATCTTTCATTCCTTCAGATCTTCATTTGAATGTTCGTTGACAATGACAGGCCTTGGTCTTAGGGGCCCAAACACCCGAGGCGTTTATAAAAGACCAAAACCTTCAATTTTGAACTCTGTGGGTCACACACAGGTTTCATATTCGTGTATGCTCTTGACGTGTTAGATTAGGTTCTCTTTGATGCTCTCAATAGGATTTCACGCATAGTTAGTATTAGAGCAATATTGTGGAAAGTTCTTTGATTTTCGGTGTATTTTTGATTTCATGTTTCACGGTGTTTGATCATTTTAGGGGAATACAATCGTGATAGTGGCATTTTTTTTTTGTCTGAATTCCATTAGACGTAATTTAATGCTGGTTTCTTTTATTTTAGGTAAGTACGTTTTTGGTCTGACGTAGTCAGTGCAGTATCAATTTAATATCAATCACAGTCGTGTGGCTGACGGCGATGAATAAACTAAAATAATACTTTAGTAATATATTTCCATATGGCAGATTTCTCCCTTCGAAGTCTCAATATAGTCAGCCAGTGGAGCGTCCGCGCGGCCCCGCAGCCCCGGTCAGGCTCGCGGTGAACATCCATCACTTGTAACTCGAGCCATGTCAGACGTTGAAAGCACTATCTTTGGGGGATTATCTTTTAGTTGTATAAAAGAAAGCTGGTGACTGTTGCAGTACAAATATGAAAACGTATATAAATACATATTGTATTTTTTTATCAAACATGCAGCAAAGGTAATTTTTCACAGTTGAAAAAGAAAAGTTGATCCTCAAATCAATCAATCAAAAATCAAATTGTTTTTATTTCTGGTAAACCTGAAATAGGCGCTTAAAAACGTTAACTTAACTAAATGACTCTAGGTGCGCTCCTGATATAAGAACAAGTAGATTGCGTTAATAATGCTATTAAGTAAAAAAATCTGGTCAACAAGCGTATTAGCTCAAGATCTATAGACTAGGGATTTCTTAATAATCAATTTTTTTTTACTTCAAGTACGAAGGCCTTTTCAGGCACTGGAAAAATGACTGTAGTCGCGCGGTTCCAATATGACATGCCTCTGGAGAAGAACCGGCAAGAAACGCCATGTGACTCTTTTATAAATTGTAATAAATAGTTATACAATATTTCATAAAAAAATACGCGAACATTTATTAAAAATATGTGAAAACAACGTACTTAAATAGTGAAAAGTTTCAAATCATCGTAAGGATAATATCCAAACTGATGAAAAAAAAAAATACTAAAATCTATCTTGTTGACACATGATCGAGTAAAAACAGCATCACAAAAAACAAACAATTCAAAACTTACATGCAATAAATATACAATTAACAAGATAAAACACAAAGGTATGGTGGATCGCCAGGGCAGCCCCATGTGCAGGTGAGACTAAACTCACGCCCGTTTATTCTCTTCATAATCGCTATGATTTTAATTGTCGCGTAAACATCAGAAAACAATAATCGTTATGTGATGTTATAGATTGAAATAACACTACTTTTAAACGGATTCTATCGCGGTTTATTTTGATTTTAGTTCACAATCTAGTTTATAAGCTCCTGCAGGTATGTGACACTTGACAGGCGGTAAGAACTGAATAATCTTCTTAGGCGGCTTGAATTATGTTTGAATTGAAGCTCGCTTCAGGATGTAGTCAATCTTGCCTGTGACTCTAACATATGGTAGTAGAGCAGGTAGACGGGCGACTGTGGCTGGTTTCACTCGGTTTCTGTGACGTATCTGGAGCTTGTTTTCTCGCAATACTTTCTTGACGTGTTGAAGCTCACGGATTAGCTGGTATGCTAATGCTGGTGGTGGTAGCTAACTGTTTAGGATGGTGGAGAGATTTATAATATGCTTTCTTTTAAACTTTTTGTTAAATAATTTTTTAATTTCTTCCGGTAATTTATTATGAAAACTAATAGAATTCCCTAAGAAAGACTAAAGCAGTGTTTAGTTTAGTAAGTTTAACCTCGACCTTGGGAATACTAGTGTATGTTATTTCTATTTCTGGTAATGGTAGTTTCTGGTAATCACTATATATTCTAAAACTATGTAGGTTTTTATGTATGTACATTTTATTTTTCATGATGTAAAAAGAATTTTCTTAAATATTATTATTGTTTATTTGTTTCAGGCTATGGCACCAATTCGTTGTCAGCTATGTCGAAGACGACACTTGATGCGCACACGCATCTACGTCAACCAGGTCAGTTATCTTTAGCTACTATAAATAAAACACTTAAACTAACATTTTCAAAATCACACCAAAACAATTAATATTCTGTAAGGTAAATTGGAATAATACATATATCTAAATATAACGCTCAAAATGCACATCTCTGTCAAAGTTAATACAGGCGTAAAGATTCTTTAAACACAAGAGCTCCCGAGACAAGGCAGGTTGAGACTTTTCTCGGGCAATCTAACGAACTATAAATTCTCCGGGGGTCACACACTCGACCACTGTTTGCAGTCCACGGTCAGTTACACATCGAACTCAAAGGTTATTTGTGTCTGTGAATGTATATGTAGGTATATCAAGTTGACTACCATATTCATATTTCTTTATCATATTCGTAACATAATTTATTATCATATTACATTTTTTTATTTGTTTCGGCGAAAATGTTATGGCTTCGTATCAGTTAATAAAATTTTCATTAAACTAACAGAGACTTATTAAATATTTTAACAAGTCTGCATTATACTTCATTACTACAGGAAACATACTCTTATCTCTAATGAAGATAGCGGCAAAAGTGGTGTTAGTAATGGACCCCAGGAACGTGATCCATTTACTGATCAGCAGCATTATTAAAGGTTTTCTTGGTTAATAAGAGTAGACTTAATACTACTAAGTGTTTATAACTAGCGAATATCACGGAAAGAAAAATATTATTATGAGAATCTTAGTCAAGAACGTTACAATTCTAAGTACCTATGATTTCCAAGGATGTCTTATAATTAAGACATTTTCATGTCAATTATCTATACATTTCTTTACCATATTATATATATACTTAATACCTATCTTAAGAGATTTCGGTTTCAGCCGTTTTACAGATAAAATGAATCCTCGAAAATATCGTACACATAAAAGACAACCAACAGTCTTAACACTTAAATCTCTCTATTGATAAAAGTCATTTGAAGCTAGAATAGTTATAAACGCGTCGCAAAATACAGGTCGGAGTTATTTCCGGCCAAATATTCTAGAACATACATTAATAGTACTCAAAACCAAGAAAGCGTGAAGCGAAAACATCACACCATGGATTCAGATCACAGTTTATACAAACCACAATATTGCTACTGCAAGCAAGCGTAGTAAGTAACACGACCCTACACAGGCGCCTGGCACGCGGCGACGGCAAACACCGGACCCAATGTTTTCTAATGAAATCGAGAACTGACGCGCCCATGGGCTGTCACTCACTCTGGCTACACCACCGCCACACGCATGCACCTTCATTACCGTCAGCTAAGACTTCAGAGACCTCAAAACCAAATATAATATTCGGAATATTGCCTAGAATTATCAAAAATATAGACCAATAATGAATTTTATTACATTATTGTTTCTTAAATCGCTGAGAATGTTCGGAAATAACTATTTTAATTTAAAATTCATATTTTCTAATGTGTTCATATTACTTAAATATTTTTGACGCTTGTACGATAAATAGAAATGCCTTGTTCAACCACCTTTCTACATGCTTGTGAGGCGTACAACGAAGCCAACTGCTTTTCAACATGCTATTATGCTTTATCAGAGGTTTATTTTTTCTTTGATTATTTCTTTGGGACGATATGAGTTACAATTTTTTTTAGTTTGAATTCGAGCGAGTGTAATAGTAATCAGAGTAAAGAAGAAATGTGTAATCAGATTTAGATATTTTGTTTTTATGTCACCGAAAAAAAAAACAATATAAGATCAAAAGCTATCTACTAGAAATCACAAGATTTGACCAGTGAAACATGTTTTCCTACTGTTTGAGCGGTCGCACCCAGCTCCATACAAACAGGGGTAAGTAAAAATACGAAAGAAATCAAAACGTTGTGTTCGCAGGCGTGCGTGCGGTGACGGGCGACATTGTCTTTTTGTGTGCCGATTGTAGTGAGGGGCCCACGTCATGCGTAACTTATCGCCTTTGACGCTATTCAACCGAATTTTGGGAGTATGTAAGAATTTACTAGGAATATACATTGTGGGAATGATTCAAATCGTTTCTTACCCTTTTATAGTGCTATCTTGTATTGTTACTAGGGGGTTATATTTTATATTATCTTCTTGACTACTGATATGGCTATGTTAGCTTATTGTTTAAAATATTAGTGTTTTTCTTTATGCTAAGTATACCAAATAAAGCAAAAATTAAGTCGCCTGATTTCGAACTCAGACATTAGGTACGACGTAATCCACAAATTTATATTGAACCTGTGCGTTATACATATTATTATATGTTGACCCGGATCAAGTTTACAAAACATATTGTAACAAATGGATGAAACAAATACGGACAAAGTTATGCCAAATATATATGTTAACTAGTTTTTAGATTAGATTAGATAGAGATAGAGATTAGATAGAGTAGTAAAAAGCAGAATTTGTAAAAAAAATGAAGCGGCACACTTCATAAAGTTTACACGCACATAAGAAAGACAAAGCAATAAAAATGTACCTCAAACAAGATATCCAATACGATTGATCTCACAAAACAATTACTAACCAATAATCATACGTCTTTACAAATAGGAATGTCAAAATAAATCTGCCGGGGTGAACATTATTGAATCCGAGAGTGGGGAGCACAGAGTCGCAATCAAACGGCTAATGCTACAGGGGCCACGGAATTGCACTAACGACCCACTGGGGGACTCGTAATGCACTGAAATCGATTAATTATACTTTTATGGACTTTCTGCTACTTCGAATATCCTATCTACAAACGGCTGTGACAAATTTGTGTTCACAAAGTAAGATAATATTATATTCCCGTCCTCGCGCATGTGAGGAGGTAAGCGATGCATTTTCTGAATCTAATTCCTTCTGAAACCTTAAACCAGTTCGATTCGCTTTGAGATTTCATGTTCAGGACGCTCTATAAGTTACATTATTTCCTTAAAATCAGGGTATTAATTATTTTAAACAAAATATTTTAACAAAGAAGATATTTTCTTTGGACATTCACGTACTGTTGTCAACATTTATTTAGTTAACGGATATAGATCTCATATTATGTTTGTAATACGTGGAGATTTGTAATTGGCTACCTGTTTACTATTTACTTTGTTACCCTGTTCGTTTTTAGCTTTTAGTCTCCCATAGCTACACCATCCACATTGTTGTTCGTTTTTCATCTACCTGTTTGATTTTTGGTCACAAATTTAAATAACTGCATTAATTGCCGCCGTTGAATCATGTTTCATAAATATTGCATGTTTTCTATGAATTCCATTACAAAAAATCATCTTCAGTACCTACCCATACGAAATATTAAGCAGCAAAAAAATGACCAACTCTTATTGATCGACGGATGTCTATGCTGGCGTCATAATTGGAATACAAATTCGCTCTTTGACGCCGCGGCCGCACGTCGGGCAGTGATTTGGCCCTTTGTGCCGCACGCATTAACTCCTTCAGGCCTCCAGCTACACCCCACACTTTTCCTACCCACGACCATAATAAGACTTTAAGTTAAAGTGCTAAGGTGCAAAATTGTTCTCCAACACTTTCCACCAACGATTTTCGATTTTCAGCTAACGCATTAAGAACTATTTCTCTTTTGTCGTATTGACGCACATCGTTGCCTTTAAAAATTCGCAGCCGAAGTATAATGCGTCTTATTACGTGTAACATATAGTTGGAATCAGCTATTGCTTGCGTTTGTACTGCGAAAGATTAGTGGTAATAGCTCGTAATTACAGTAGAAAAGGCTAACACCGTAAGGTTCATTTGCCGAACACCAATCAGTTGTAATGTGAAGGGGTTTGAGCACCGCTCTGGGCAGGCAACTGATTCACTTAACGTCAAACACTTTGAGGGTATTGGTTTGGACTTCTCGTAAGTTTCTTTAACCTAGCCTGTAGATTTTTCCTGATTAGAACTAGAAATAAATCGGCCGATGAATGCTTTTGAAGGTTATCTATACTAATATTATAGTTTGTTTGCTTGAACGCGCTAATCTCAGGAACTACTGGTCCGATTTGAATAATTATTTCGCTGTTAGATAGCCTACTTATTGAGGAAGGCTTTGCCGCAAGAACCGACGCCCACGCGGGCGGAGCCGCGAGCAAAAGCTAGTACAATATATTTGTAAAGCTACAAATAAGAAATTATCAACGTTACATAAGTAAAAGTTTAGTTTTATAGATTTTTCTTATTAGCACAGTCACTAAGAAATGTAAAGTATTGGCGATCAAAATCCTGTCTAATCGCTTGCCTGGGCCTTCCAAAAGTTTTCCTTTGTAGTTTACTAAAATGAAAGCGACAGTGGAATGTCCATAACTTGCTTTAAAAGGTAGTGTACATTCTACGTAGCCGAAGAAATATCTCCACATTGGTACAATATATTTCGTATGATGTTTGCTATAAGAATGTATTGTTGACACGGCGTCGAGGGGAACGCGACAGACCGTCCTAGCAAACAGCGGGGGACATATGTCCACTGGCGAAAATAAAAATGATAAATATGCTGGCCTTGGTTTAGACGGCGATAAATAAAATCAATGGTGAGACATTAGACGCCAAAAGACAATAATAAAGTCTTCAATATTAATCAATTATTAAAGCGTGACAGTAGGCAAACCCGAACCCAAAACACATTATGGTGGAAAATTAAAAGTCAATCTCCAATTACCATGCACTTTTTAATTCCAATAATACTACCACGCTTATTATAATTATGGACATGGTCTGAAATCATAATACAGTACAAAGCATCGTAAATTTTTAAATGATAATTAACTAAAGCAAAACGTTGGAACTGTCCCTAACTTCTCTAGCACCCATAAAAAAACTCGCGATCGAATAAGACTTACCTTTACAAATCCAAAATCAAATGATCTGATACAAGAAAAACAATCAAAGTACCAATAAGTGGCAACAGAAGCAACAGCGGGAGTCAGGCCGCACGTCCCACCAATTTTGATCGCAAATGGAAAACGTAATCGCTTTCGTCAATTCTATTTGGGACGTTCCAATGATATAACTTCGTTTCGTGCAGGTGATTGTGTGATTCCAGTAGAATTCGGAGGACTATTAGGTTTTAAATTAAACGTTGTACATTTTTGGTAGATGACGGTATCAAAATTCGTTTTAACAAAGTTCATAAAATAAATGTACTACATTTTAATTGTTAGTTGTAAATGTGATGAATATATATAAAAAGGTTTTATGATGATAATACCGGCTCATACATTTTAATGCCAAGTCCTTAATTTTGTAGAGACGCATTGTTTCTAAGAATGAATTTTACGAAATAGTACCATTTACGACCATTTATCATTTATTTTCTAACAGAATAAGTAATATTCATCAAAGTTATTCAAGCAAGTATTCAAAGTTTTAAATTAGGGCTCGTGTCTTTGTATAAATACAATCATTTCGCTCGACCGTCCGAGAGCGAACCAAAACGGGTGAAACGTCAAACGAATGGAAATTGGTTACCGTTTTGAAGGGTGGCTACATGGAATTATTAACTCGTGTCAAGATATAAATTATGATTTAAAAATTATGGGGTATTTTAAAGTTCATAATAAAATGATTTAATACGGCAGTGATTTGATTTCACTATCTGAAATAATGAACAGAGAAAATATTATTGTCGGGTTAGAGTGTAATATTTATAGACAACAGAAACATTAATATGTTTAAACTTTTCATTGAAGGTCTATTGAAGATACTTGTTTTTTCTTTAAATTAAAGTACTTGATATTTTACTTTGGAATGCACTTTACTTTTTAAGTAGTATCTATTGTTTTTGGAAGAGCACAAAGTACAAAAAGCAGGCCAGTGGCTGAATCCGACGGCTTCTCTTCGCAACGCATCGGAACGTTCAAAAAATGTTCCCCGATCATTTATCATAATCATCTCGATTGGATCGCGCCTCGCCCCTACGAGCGGCTATTTACCCACCCTCGATTTAACTATTATTGTGAACATTTTTTTCATGCTTAACTTGGCTTTTGTCAGTAACAGTGAGTTGCAACATTTGCCGTCTTTCATCTTCGTTAATAGTGCTTTGACAGACCTTAATAGGCTCCTCTTCCGCTGCATTCAAGACACAAATTACCTCGTATTTATTTTTATGTATATCAGTTCAAGCCATTATACGTACATTTATGTACGCATCTGGTTTTAATATGTTGATATTTTAAAAGAATTGATTGTTATTAATGCAATTAATCAAAATACCTCAATGCATTAAATTTTCATCTACATCATTTATCATAATAGGATATTTATGTTCCCTTCCATAACATACAGTGCGATAACTAAGAGCTTTATTTCACTTTATTACATAATAGCAGGACTCTAGCGGGTTCTCGCTTCCATAACGGCAACAGTCCAGGACGGGCACAGGAAGTTCAAATGTTCCTAACTAGTATGGCCCTTTCCACTAAACGTTAAATTTATAAGTCATTGTAAAGGTGTTTTCAAGAAAGTGCAGCTAGTCTGTGCATACTATCCTCAAGCACGCAAATACGATTTACGAATGTTATTCAGGAAAAGTACGTACAACATGAAAAAAGTTACCTACATGTTTGAAATAACTTGGTCATCATAATAGTGCCTAACTTTTTCCTACCGAGTTGGCTACCAGATTTAGCTGAATACCGTATGTTACATGAGCGACTGTCTTTCTGACCACAACTCATTGCTGGGTAATACAGTATCACATAGTTAACCTGGTTGTCAGAGTTGTTATGTCTTAACGACTGTCGAAGATCACTGTATGACAGTTGAGACCAATGGCTTAGCGTGCTTTCCGAAGCACGAAGGGGTCGCAGTATATTTACAGAATGATCAAGAATCCATAAACCAACCACGGCAATCGCGGCCTAACTTTTGTTATCGGTGAAACCGTACGGCTTATACTTAGCCACGAGCCCTCTTAGAAACAACTTGGTAAAGTATTACCATAATACATACATTACCTCGTACCCCGGATAAGTAAGCGCGATATCAATCTCAACCTAATCGAATCTATTACCGGACATACTCATAGCTCAGGTTGCACCACGATATGCAATCCTGTGCCTTCCAAAAATGTTGTCCAAGCCAGCTATTTGTCCAGGTAGTCTGCCTATCAGGTGTCTTATTCTTTGTGGGATCTTAGCTCCTCTATGTATTAGTTATTGATTTAACATCACTGTAATAAGTTGTGAAACGTTGTGAATTCCAAATATTTAAATCATGAATACTAATTTAAGACCGATAACTCATTCACTGTAAAGGTAAGTAAAGAAGTCAATATTTTTAATAAACTGGCATTAATTGTTTGAATACTTTTTGTCTTTTTGCCGTACGGTTTGACCGATAATATAGGATAAGCCTCGCTCGCCGCGTTCCGAGCCTCGGAAACACGTTTAGCTATTGGTCCCGACTGTGATACGGTGATCTTTGCCAGTCGTTAAGTCATTACAATTCTGACAAATAATCTTACTGTAGGATACTTTATTATCCAGTAAAATGGGTTGTGGAGGTCAGATAGGCAGTCGCTCCATGTAAAATATAGTATTCAGCTAAATCCAGTAAGGCTGGGCAGAAGAAGAAGACTTACTCTTTATTACTCGTATATGTCATTTTGGATATAGGAAAGTAACTGTTCCATTAAGAATGTATCTACTGTATACTTATATTTATACTAAAAGTTATACACAAACCGTTTTTAAAGTAACTCAAATTTAAATTCAAGCACTGGATAAAGAGCTGATATTTAATTCCTTTTTTTCTCAAACGCGAGTGCGAGGTAATGAACTTACAATCGCTATTAAAAGAAAATTCTTTTGTGAAAACTTATCAAAATTAACAAGTTTTAATGCTCATTCCATGTCCTTTTATCATTCAATAGGTATCTACATTTGCAAGGGTGAGAGATTTATTGGTCTTATTGATTTTAGTGAATCTCATCTCCATACAAATGTTGTGAGAATGTCACATCTCTGATTGAATTGTCTAACCCTTTCTTATTCACGTAAAGAAAAATAATGCATGATTACATTTATAAGTTATTAAATGTTCTTTGTTTCGTTTGTAACACGAGCCAGAAAAAAGTACGGTTTTCGTGGCAGTGTGCGAATAAAAATGTAAAGAAAAATCCAAAGCAACCGCCACTAATCAGCCAGGAAATGTTGCCTTGCTTAACAAGTGTTTATATTTTGTTGCTTTATTTGGAAAACATTAATGTCGTCATACATTACACGTTATGTTAAATAATGGTGTATTACGCTGTAGTAACTTGTAAATCAGACTACCAAATAATTTACAACATGTACTTGTGCTGAGATTTAGCACTGATATAAACTATCATAAACCTTTATATATCACAAAAGATTCCATTGCGATTTCAGAGACGTATCTTATGTGTTTGTCGTTGTAGCTGGACTGTCTGGTTTAGCTTGTTTTTAATAAATTCACCTGTAATTTAATTTACAGGTAAAATTAAAATAAGTACCTAAGTAATCTTTGTTGATTAAATTTAACCAACTTGCTGCTTTTAATTCTCATTTAGTTTGTATGACAATTCGAATTATGAATACGGCACAACTGTGTTATTATAATGCTTATAAAAACCCGTCAACGCCTGAAGAAAGGTTATGTTTTTCGAGTTTTTGTATACTATACATAATCATTTCTTTGGCACTTCTGGTTGAACGGCTTGATCGATTTCAGTTTGAGGGGTGACGTTAAATTAGAAAAAATATAACGGCGTATTTTTGGTGCAATAGTTATTGTCTTCATTTTTTTAATACTCAACCTGTTTGCTGAAAATATATTTTGATTAATAACTGATAAATTATTAATTAGTTTTCAATGCTGTTTTATAATTATGTTTAGTCACGTACCTACATATTGGTACAATTACCTATTCATAATGGCAAGCAATCTCCCGTTATCCACAAACAGTTGCAATTCTGAGCCGGTATTAGTTTATCAGTTCAGATTGCTTAGATAACTAAGATGTTCGTAGATGTACCTACACTAAACAGTTTGTAATTACATACAAGTATTATCAATATTAATATATTGTCACCGTTAATCTTATGCAAAAAACTTTAGAGCGAAAGGTTTAATAAATACACTCGAGAGCAATGAATCCGGGTCACTTAAAGAATGTCAAAAATCTCGGAAACTAAAAATGATAGGTTAATGCAATAAATTGTATTTAATAGACAATGTAATACTCCTTAAATGAAAGTAAAAAAAATATGAGTCACCATACATTTTATTAACACAAAATTACATAAAGAAAAAAACTGCTGATCTCTCCTTGAAACAAAAATAGGAAACATGAAATTTATGAACTTTATTACGATTTTCTTGAATTTTAATACTTCGTATTGCCTCCTCGTGCTTCCATTACTGCGTTTACGCGGTTTGGCATGCTGTACACCAAGTTCCTTATACGATTTTGGGGAATATTCTCCCATTCCTCTGTGAGAGCAATTTTGAGCTCACGAAGCGTGATTGGGGGAGGATTTCGTTGTTTTACGCATCTGCCTAGCTCGTCCCAAGCATGCTCGATCGGGTTGATATCCGGGCTGCGCGCTGGCCACTCCATACGAGTAATGTTCATCTCTTGAAGGTAGTCATTCACAATCCTACCTGTATGAGGTCGGGCATTGTCATGCATAAATATAGCATCCTCACCTAAATTGACCATAAATGGACCAACGTGATCATTGAGGATTTCTTCCACATATCTTTCGCTAGTTAAAGAGCCGTTTTCTATGATCACCAGCTCTGTGCGACTTTCAGAAGAAATTCCGGCCCACACAAGTACAGACCCACCACCGTAGGCTACTTTTTCTTCGATGCATGCTTGCTTGAATCTTTCCCCTGGTCTTCGATACACTCTGTGTCTTCCATCGTGCTTGTAGAGCATAAATTTTGATTCGTCGGAGAACATAACTTTTGACCAATCTTCAATACTCCAATTTACGTGGCTCTGGGCATATCTTAGTCTTGAAATACGATGCCCAGGCTCCAGTTTAGGGCCGTTTGCAGGTCTAAGGGGTTTTAAGTTAGATTCAGCAAGCCGACGTCTTACTGTCCATGCACTTGGGTTACTTCCTCCGAGGAGTCGAAACTGATTTGTGAGTTCAGTTCCTGTGAGAAAGCGATTTCGAAGCATGGTGTTCACCAAGTATCGGTCTTCTCGTGCTGTGGTACACCTGGTTCTGCCCGTTCCTGGTCTGCGTAGGTTACAACCAGTTACTTCGTAACGTCGGAGAACTCTTTGTACTGTTGACAGCGACACACCGACAGTCCTGGCTGTATCGCGCTGACTCCGGCCGGTTTCCAGCATTGTAAGTATTCTGGTGCATTCTTCAGGCGTAAGCGACATAATTTCAGCTTGAATAATGAATATAGAGCACTATCAACATGGTTTATGTACCCACATAAATGACAGATTACAAACAAAAGCAAAACCAAATGCTGTAATTTCGTAGTTCCATCTTCGAAAGTGGCCCTTTTTCAAATTTGATTTTTTTATGATATAACTTTACAATAACTAAGAAGTTTTAATACCTTCATTTAAGGAGTATTACATTGTCTATTAAATACAATTTATTGCATTAACCTAGCATTTTTAGTTTCCGAGATTTTTAGGACTCTTTAAGTGACCCGGATTCATTGCTCTCGAGTGTAGAATAATGAAAGCTTTGAGTAGTGGTACACTATTGGCCGAATACTGAAACGTCAATCAGCGACCGTTAAGTCTCATGCTGTCTCTTTCTTTTCGAGGTGTGTACTAGCGACAGATAGACATTTAAGAAAGTGTAATAGTTCATTTGTGTTTAAGTATTCGGGGGAATCACTGCATTTGTAGAAATAAGTATTAGTATGATATAAGTTTTAGTCTGTGGTGACAAATTTCGAAGTAAACCAAGACGAAACTATAAATAACTATGTACACTGATTGACATTTACCATAATATAAATTGTTACTTCTCAAGAGCTTTCTTGTCATAGGAATTTCGTTGCGCTTGAAATTTTCAGATCCATGGTCCTTTTAAACATCAATGTTTCATCTTACACCTACTTTGATTAGTAGCAGATAATATGAAAGTACTTACCTACATCATTTTAACCAAAACTTATCTAATGAATAGCACATGAATATTGTATTGTAAATAGTGCACCGAGGGTGCCGTTTCGTTACGTTCAGCGTGCTTTATAGTCCGTCCAGCTTGAGTGTCATTACAATTGCCACTTCATTATGGCATTAACAAAAGGCGAGAAGTGTCGTTAGGGGGCGCTATTGTTTCAATTTGAATGTGCCATTGGAATTATTACTATAATATGCATAGCTGACGTTGGTATGTAAAATTATGAGGGCGATTTTTTATGGTCGATATAAAAGATTGGGGTAAGTGCGGGTAGCGCTATTATGGGTTTGTTATATAATATTGTCTTGAAAATAATTTTTATTTAAGATTTTTCGAATAAAGTTTAACTTGTAACTTAGAGCAGGCTACAGCAGGATGGAACACTGTTCTTGAGTATGCGTATAGGTACGTCCTTTTTTAATAGTCTTACAATGTCATAGTCGCTGTTGGTGTATAACGTAGAAACGTTTCCATCTTAGATAGTAAAAAAAATCTGAAATATTTACCTCTGTAATGTGCCTATCAAGAATTATTCAAAGCATGTAAGGCGGCCGACACACAGTCGACGACTAGCCGACGGCCGACTATCTATGCAAATTGAGATAGTTGCACACCCGGCTCATTATGCCTATTTGTAATGCAATCTATGCAATATATCTGGGTTTTTTCGGCCGGCATTGTTGGTAGTTCGGTCGTCATGGCAACGGTTATCTTTTACGATGCTTGGTGATGTACTGCGAGCGTGATTGCGACAATCGCTGTCGTGATTTTCTGTTAAGTTTGTTGACTTGTCTAGGATGGCTGATTTTAGATATCCTTTGTATAGTGGTACTGAGAATGCTAATAGTTTACGGTAATAATGATTCACTATCAATAATTAAATTATATTCATAGATACTAATACGCCTGATACTTTAAACCAAATTAAATTAGAAGAAGAAAAAATAATCCATGATTGTCCCACCTATTAGCGCACTTAAAGATTTATCAACTTACATAAAAATAAAATAAAATAAAACATATTGATTATCAGCTAATTACTTATATTGGCGAATTCTAGTTTTCATGTCCATTTCACCGTGACCGACAATATTATTTTATTCCTTACAATTTCTTTGCAAGAGTCTTGCTTCTTGAATAAAACTTAATCGACTTAACAAGCCAATAACCAACTGACTTAATTATTAAGAACGTATTGATCGGCCTCAAATCGGTGCCCGCGTCACAGATTTTTAAAAGCGTATTCATTTTATATCTATTGATTAAAACAATCGTAGACACGCAGTAAGTTGAACTAGTTAATATCACTTGAGAGATCACTAAGTTGATAGGTAGGTGGGGTACATTATTCTGGCCTAAATTTCACCGATTTCAATGAAATCGTAATAGGTATAAGCCGTATAGTATTTATTTATTTATTAATAAGATGGCGTTACTTCCTTAAGCATATTACATAATCTAGCTCTGATTATAAAGACTTTTATCTATATAATCTTCTTCGGCGCCATATTGGAGAGAGTATATGATTTTATACAAAATAAATAAATGAGGATTTATAGATCGACAGATTTGCCACACTCCTTAAGTTGTCACTGCCGGTGGTGGCGTCTTTGGTCGGTCACCTTCCCGCTCTCATATCGCGAGATTACGGCCGATCTTTGCGTCATAGGGACTTGTTAACGAATTATAAGTTTATAGTCGTACTTATCGATTTAAAAACTTGTTCATTATTGATTATTGTTGATGATGATGAAAATGAGATAGTGTGCTGCTGGGAGTTTGTTGCGCTGTTTCTGCTCCCTAGGTAGAGCACTTAGGAAGCAGTGAAGGGTGGGCTGAATCAGGGTGCTGTATATTATGTTGACATTCAAAAAGTGCTACAAAGTGGCTTAATTTGAACTAAACGAATTGTGATTTGATTTGACCGACTAGTAAAGCGCGCGGTTGCACAAACCTGTCAAAAACGACATTGGAACTACAAACGCAATACTTTATGATAATACAAATTTGGGCTTCTCTAATGTCGTTTATAAATTTAGCATAAAGAACAGAATACCAGCTAAATTGTAAAAAAAATATTATGTAGGTATTATGGCAAATATGTGTAAGTGCATTTTTATTTAAATTGTATTTTTTTTGTATAATTTTAATAATTTGTTGAAATTGTTACAGATCCATATCAAATGTTTGGACCCACAAGCAGTCGGCTAGCAAACTCAGGTATGTTTACGGTTTTAGTCATAATGTTTAAGTAAATTTGACGACCTCCGTGGTCGAGTGGTGTACACACCGGTTTTCAAGGTGTCGCTAGCTCTGAGGTCCCGGGTTCGATCCCCGGACGGGTCAATGTAGTAAAACACTTATCTACATTGTCTCGGGTCTGGGTGTTTGTGGTACCTTCGTTGTCTCTGATTCCATAACACAAGTGCTTTAGTTACTTACTTTGGATTCGGAGCAATGTATGTGATGTTGTGAAAAAAAAAATACCATGCATATTTCTGTTTTTTAGTTAAAATTAATGAAATAAGTCAAATAATTAATTAGCTATTCTGATATCAATAGTAGTTCAAAAACATCACGAGTATCAATGATCGATTTTAAATAAAAAGTAGGGCTGTCACTCAATAGTAATAAGTAATTTAGTAGGTACCATAATACAAAATTAACATTGGCTCCCAGAGGTGAAAGTTGACGGGGGCAGGCGACCTGTGAGAAAATGGGGTGACCGAATCTCGCAAGGAAATCACGCGAGATCTCGATAACCGACCCCTGAACACGTTGGGGTCAGACGGGTACTAACTGTTACACAGCGCCTCGATTTATAATTACTAACACTGAAGTTATTGTAAGCACTACACAGTATTTATTTAGACAAAACCACACAAAATGTTAGCAGTTAGGTAATAATTAATCTCTTGTTGGAATATTAGCCATTTTTACGCTACCTTAAATTTCATAAAGTCTACGTTATCAAGGGCAACGACCTTTGATCAATTAAGCAACTAAAATGTAAAATATACTAAACTCTTTGGGTTCTAAATGGTCGCACACGTTAGAAGATCTCTGTGGTCAAGTGGCGTAAACATCGGGTTTCAAGCTACACCTGCTCTGCGATTTCGGGGTCAAACCCCGAACGGATTAATGTAAAAAAAATCTACTATAACTCTAGTGTTTGTGATGAAAAAATTTTTCTGATTTGATAATGTACGTGCTTTAGCAACTTACTTTTGGTTTAGAGCAATGTATGACGTATGTAGGTACTGCTGTCAACATTTATTTGGCAAAGTTAATGTTGTGATTGTTAGTATTTAGGTCAAAGTGGATTTAACTAAACAGCCTCGCGAGGATAAGAAATGTCGGTTAACAAAAAAACGGCTGTAAAGTTAATTTACGACGCTGACAGTACTATGAAACACCGCTATGTCGACTGTAAGTGCAAACCCACACTCAAGTTTGTCAATACAATTCTTAGTCGTGAATGTCACACGCGATCGTGTGATAACGTCAGGAACGTGACGACGTCACGAAACTACACGTAGGTGGCGTGCTGCAGTAACTTGTAAGGAGGCTTGGTTACCCTTGCGACTTCAAAAAAAGTTACACGTGAGTTACGCCAAGTCTAAAACGTTTGAAATTGTTGTTTGCTTCCGGAATTACGCGTTATTCATGTAAGAAAGAGTTTTACTTACTGGAGTGGAAGACACCTTCATTTTGTACTACCTCATTGAATTTAGGCATCAGAACAAATACCTACAAATTTTGTCACGAGAGATTTAAACACACTGCTTTTTCTAAGTTCGGGTTCATGTAAAGTAGTTTACATAGAGATTAGCGTTTCCGCACCACGTTACTACACGTTGTTAATACTATCTCCATCTCCGATCAACCCTCCAAAAGGCGAAACGTTCACTGTTTAACTGCAGTGGGAGGGACGGGGGTACTCGCAACACTTAGATTTATGTAAATCGTACGTTATTAAGGCGATATCGAAGGGAATTTATTTGTGTAGGGTAACTTTATACTGTTACTTATCAATGTTAATGAGAGTTAAATTGTCCGGGGCAAGGGTAAAACTCTCCCATGAATATGTTTTAGATTATGACGTAAATCATTAGTGCCGCAATGTATTGGGATCTCAACCTCTGCTTGAGAACAGCACAGCGATTCCGAAAATGACCAAACTCACCTTACCACTCACATCGATTTTCATACTTACTTCACTACTCACCTCACTTGTACTTTTCACCGTATTCTGAAACTTTGCTGTGACGCACTCAAGTTCAAGTGATGTCGAAATCTCAGGTGAAAAGTTTAGAGGTGGGCTAAGACGGGTCTTGCTTTAGTAACATCAAAAAAACCTTAATTTTTAAATGATCTACTCAATTTAAGGATCTAGAGTCCATAAGATATATATGTTCTCGAGACTGATTACTGAATGTCTGTTGGTTAAAATAATTCTTCAAGTTGCTAAAACGGTGTTATTTAATTGAATAGGATTGTATTGGCTGTATGTGTGTTATGTGCTATGACAGCATAGAGCACTTGGTACGAAAAGTTGAATTATTTGTGTACATTCAGAAGTTTGTGTTTGGTGTTGTTTTCAACTAATTGATAAAAAACCTTTGTGCTTCGATATTCAAGTGTTTTTTTACCAACTACGGCTATGTATAATTCCTATTGAAGATGGTATCGTTTTCTGTTTCTTAAATAATCTAGATCTTATCTAAATTATTATCTCTAAATCTTAACAAGTTCGGCATTGTTTTAGGCGTAGGTATTTCACATTTATTTAGTTCTAATTGCCTGACTATTCACAAGAACAGCTAACTTGTGGATTAAATATTGAAATAGTTTTTTTTTCTTTTTCAAAAACATAATTACAAATGGTTTTTTTTTCATTAATTTGCCAAATAGACTGTTTATTCATAATCGTATAATACCATAATGACGGAGAAAATGATAAGTTGATAACGCATGGACACGCATCGTCGCACCTTAAAATCAAAGCATGTAATTCACCGTCAATAAATCTTAGGACAACGCACGCGCCGCCGAACGAAAAACAATTAGCGGCACGTGCCAGCCCTGACTGTAATTACGGCCGCGCCTTACCTGGCACGCGTGCCGCAGCCCTGGGTCAATGAGATACCATGATACACTGATACCATGATTCAACTTTTTAACTATCACTTCGTAGAACATATTTGCCATTGCCCTTGCCTTGCTCTTTATATAACGTGGGTGGTAATCTTGAAACATGAATTCCTTTACCAGGAGACAACCGGCTCCAAAAATTATTTAAGTAGGCACTTAGATTGTTTTGAATTGAAAGAGTTATACTAAATTAAGTCATTGGATATAAGTCTAAAGGGATAATAAAACTTGAATCATAAGCTCTCATTATTTAAATAACCTAAATGAATAAGCTGCATAAAAGTTTTCTGCTCAATTTCATCCGCAACAAAATGTGATTAATAACAGCTTATGTTGGAGGAAACTGAGTAGCTTCCCACATGTAAAGGCCGGGAGCACAATGTTTTGCCGATCAGCACATTAATTGCGAGTCATAAAATCGATGAACCATACTCCCAACAATGGATGAACCGAGGCGAGATGCGCCGCTACAAACGTTGTGACGTAAGACTCGATCCGCGTATAAATCAAGTGACGGCACGCTCGTGTGCTCTCGCCCTTAGCGTACGGTCCGCAGAACAAATGGGCGTTGGGGATGGGAAAATATTTGGATGTAACATAAATAATGCGGAAGATAAAATGTGATATTCATTTAATATTTTTTTATTTCTTCTCTTTTAGCAATTGCAACTACAAATCTAGGTAGTATGAAAGTAAATATTTATCATTTATCACGAATTTTGCTTTTTTTATTAAATACTATCAACGGATTTTTTGCAGGTTACATAAACGACCCGGAGAACAATTAATATAAATGTTATTTGCCGCGAGTGCATTTGGGTCTCTTCATTAGCTCAGAATGGTTACCGCCGAAATTGTAATTCCTACTTATATTTTAATGAGGACATTTATTTTAAGGACTTAAAATTAACACGCATTCTAGAGTTTGTTACTACATTAATTTTACAAATTTTCGCTGTCTATAAAGAAATTCAACCTACGACCGACTGCAAAAATGATTGTTACCCTTGCCAAAAGTTGCGTAATCATAAAATATTATAGCTACTACTTACAAAAATAAGCAAAATATTGTTAAAGAGATAATAAACTTATGCCGAACATAAATAAAGTTGCAGTGAGTTTAATGCATGTGTGTTTTTTGAGGCAACAGAACGTACTTATACATATTTTACAAGGAATGTTTTTTAAATGGCTATCAACATTCAATTAGCTCTGTCGTTACGTCGTATTTGAAAAACGGATTACTTATTGATACTACTGACTACTAGATAACACTGATGAATTTATATCCATGATATAGAAGCAATAAAAGGTGTCACGTACCTATGCCATCGTGAAATATAGTTTTATTTTTCGCCTATTAATCATAAATCTAAGACTATATTTATCTAGCATAGAATATATGTAGTTCGGATCCTTTTCGCCGAAATAACCAAACCTTAAGCATTTGTGATAGCCTTACTTGGCCGGTTCCACACGAGTGAGCTCGCCGGCGCGCGGCGCGGTGGCGGCAGCGTGGCGGTCGGCGGTCGTGCGCGCGTGTAACACCCGCCCAATAACCCACCCTGCCCATTAGCCCCAACTATCCGCTAGTGTGCGACGCGCCGATCTCATTGTATTCGCTTTTTTGTTACATCGATCAGTTTGACGAACTCGTGCATTACTAGTACGTACACAGAATGATAATGAGCAAAGGTAATAGAATAGCTTACTGGAAAAATTCACACTAATATATTTAAACATTATAAAAAGGCGCAGCCTTATTTCGCAATATCATTAGATATGTTTCGCACTTCATTGCCTATGACTGTCTCATTTAAGACCGTTAATTGTTCTTTGCGATAGGCCCTAATGTTGTGCTCGCCGAAACCCTTCTAGGTTCAGGGCAGATTCAACTGTGGCAGTTCCTGCTGGAGCTGCTGAGCGACTCGAGCAACGCGGGCTGCATCACCTGGGAGGGTACCAACGGCGAGTTCAAGCTGACCGACCCCGACGAGGTGGCGCGCCGCTGGGGCGAGCGCAAATCCAAGCCCAACATGAACTACGACAAGCTCAGCCGCGCTCTGAGGTAACTAACGAGCCACAACTTCCAGCCCTAGCGACTTCTGGGTACCCTTTTCCTCTCATGCGACTTGTCGTTGCTTAGCGATTTTACATATATCTACCACCCTCACTAGTAACTCCTGGTATCAACATAATGTGTTAAATTATTTTATACAATGCGACCGTTAATTTTAATTTGTAAACTAAAGTTACATGCAATTTATAAATACGTATTTTATAAAAGTTTTTCGATTACACAGATATTACTACGACAAAAACATAATGACAAAGGTTCATGGCAAGAGGTACGCGTACAAATTCGATTTCCAAGGCTTGGCTGCGGCCACGCAGCCGGCGGCGAGCGATCCAGCGTATAAGTACCAGAGCGATCTGTTCATGAGCTCATACCACCACTCGGCTAAGCTCTCGTCGTTCATGGCCCCACACGCAGCCATGCCAACATCTACAGGTAATAACTAGTCTAAAGCTAAGCGACTTTGCGAAAATTCCCTTTTCACTGATATAATTAATGTGTTTACATAATAACCTATAGACCAGATGACAAGGTTGACTGAGCTAATTGTATGGTCTTTATATTAATCAGGTACTTTCTTTTGAAGATTATTCACGTGAATGGCATCTGAATTGCTTTTTATTATACCAATTGGTTTAATACCAATGCAATAATACCAATTATTTTGCATCAGAAGACGCTTTGGTTTAAATACATTCCGTCTACCTTGTCTAGTGGTCTATAATATGATTAATTCCTTTTACTTAATTTTACCTATTGATGGACCAATGTAAAGTTGATATCTATGACGGTCTATCCTTAAAGCTATTCATAAATATTTTCCCAATTAGATCACAATTATCATGATAACGTCTCTAATGATTTAAGCAACATTCGTTTGTGAAGTTCGGTTTGCGAATGGCTAGTAATTCCGCAGAGAAAGTGGCCAATTCAATGTATTCGTCGTCACGAGAGTTGAACGAGCACACCCTTGAGCATGTGCACGACAGCGTACACTCCCGTGCTAGTAATCTGCATTTCTCTGCTAATGCCTCGGTACACTTGCGTGTACAAATATTTGCTCGCCGCTCGAAACGGGTTGTCACTGCCACGGACCGAGCACACTTGACTTAATGGAACACAGCTATTTAGATTCGATGGTGTGCAGTATTGGATTTTTGACCGTTCAGAACAGATTTTTTTCTATAGAAATGTACATGATTTATCAAGAACAAAATAAATGCTCTTTTTCATGTAATTATGTTAGTGTCTGCTATATTGCGTCATGAAACATTGAAGCGCGTTCGCGTGATGCACACACGGAAACTGAGATAAGAGAACGTTTTGTTTCAGCGTCGATCTTCCCGTCGGCGTCGTGGGGCAACTGGGGCGGCGGCGGCGGCAACCTGTACTCGCCACATTCGATGGCCCCGCCGCACGTGACGTCACACCTCGGCTCCTACCCGCACTACGCATGACCACATATACACTAACACAACCTACAAACAATTTGGTTCGCATTCATTTTACGTAGCAATTTTCCTTCGATCCTTCTAGTTTCGAATGTACCTAATCTATGTTACCACCCAATAGGGATGAATTGTACATAATATAATTATACAGTCAGCTTACAAAATTTCAGCTTATCAAGTTTTTTAAATAATTGGGTAATATCAAACTTTTTGATAAATTATTTCACACTAATAATTAATTATAACTAGGCTGCAAAACGATGTAGGTATGTATAAGTAACATTTCATTCACATTAACATACGTGACGTAATAAGATATTAACCCTCGTAATGCGGTCGATACATTCATTATAAATATTTTGTGTCGAAAAATTGACGCGAAAACTTGGATAACAATTATTTAATGATCTTATTTGAAGCTGTTATTTTAACTGACTGTATACCAGACTAGTGCTTTCCCACTTTTGGATAGGTATAGTTACCCTTTCGCTAACATTCCGTATATTGTGTATTGTGATGTATAATTTTACGACGATGTGAGAACATCGACTTGAGAAAGTCCAAAGCATAACGTGTTATTGTTACTTTATTCACATTCATATTTTGTGAGAGACAAACTTTCGCGAAACATTCTTGTAACGATAGATATGTTGACGTAAATTGATTAGTATTGTTTAAGTTATAGGTATTATAAGTATATGAATATTACATTTACTTCATGAAAAGAGTCAGGTGGACCGCAACACTAGTCTTTTATCAAAGAATGATGTAAATAATAGATACTCATTAAAATTAAGTAGAATTATTTATTTAGGATAACGAATTAATAAAAAGTTTTATTAGTCATATGAAAACTATTGTGAAAAATAACGAATACTTCTCGCTTACTAACTGACCAGTTTTTTTGCAATGACAATTACTTTAGATTCAGAATCACTGGGGTCTCTGCCCAGTAATTGGACATTTATAGGCTGGTATTATTATTATTATTATAATCACTACAGAAGTCATGACGTGCTTCATTTACTTATTACTAAAAATATTTTGCCATCTTTCATGTTGTTAACTCTACAACTACTGGGGTACCTGCTATTTAATAAAGGTTCTCGTTAGGGTTGTCTCAATTCTGTTAATGAAATAAGTAAACAATAAATTATCTTGTACCTTGTTTTTAAGCTCAAACTTTCAAACAAAATTGGAATAATTTCCTTGTTACACTTTGTTACGGTGAGTTATTTTAATAAAGTTGTTGCAAAATTAGCTCGGAAAAGTATTCGCTACTCAAAAAAATAAGCACGTTCGCCACGTATAGGAAACGAATGGTGATAATATACTCAGTATTAATAACTTGTAAAATAAATCTTAGTTTTAAGAAAATATATCTCGATAAATCTTAAAAAAAACATTTGATAAATAAAGCTTGTTTTGAATAAAAGTAAGCTCAAAAATGGGGTGGATGGCTAATCTTTTTTAATGTCCGTCCGATACTTAAATGAAAATTATTAACCACGTATTTTTTCACATACTTAACCTAAAACTTACGCCGATTTTAATAATAATATTGATTTGAAATGACGTCACAATTTGCACATTTTGTGTGAAAACGTCCACTCGTAAACTTTAATTCGCTTTATCTACTATATTATGTTTGTACTATAAAAAAATACGTGTCTAATATTTTTATATTATGCTGACGGGCTAAATAGTTTTTGTCTCCTTGTAGGCAGTCATCTGCCCTATTGTGTGCCATTAATCATGAGATCATCGGTCGAGTTGACTTTAGGCAGGCCGCAACCTTAAACTAAGTGCAGCGGTATCTCTTTGTACATAATTATTATTATCAGTATTAAAAGGCAATATTTTGTATTTCTATTTTAAAATAGATTATTTACCTAAATACCGAGGATTGAAATGTTTACTACAAAACTGTTTATTTATACATGATTGTTTATTTTTCTTACGAAAAATGTATTAAATGATATTAACCTTTTATTGAATTGATGAACGATATTTTAATAAATCCTTCATTTAAATTCAAAATACATCAAATAGAATTTGATTTCGTAGATTGATGTTTTATTTAGGAAATTTTATTATTCCTAATAGATTACCAGTGTTACCGTAATTGTACCTAATAATTCCAACTGTGAATTATAATAGATGTATATATGAAACATAGATTATTTTAACAAGTGCAATCGTAATAGTTTTAGACTTAGTTTAGACTTAAATTATTAAAAAAATTGCTTACCATAATTCAAATACGTATCTTTTTTATGTAGAACGTAATATATTTATTTATCATTCCCATTCTGTTTTCCTGTTTGCGGTTTAAAATTGGGAATTTTGAGATTTGATTCGTCATGCTAGTTTTATAATTTAACAGAATTATTGTAACAATTTAAGACTGGTTCTATTTTACTTCAGCAGTAATAAATCATTTACTGATGTTCGCAGCATGACCCTACTTACTAAGTGACAAAATGATTGATGGGTATGATTCACTTAATAAACATCCGATCTAAATAAAAAGTCAAGAAAATTTGATTTTTAGTATTGTAATTTTTCTTGTAAAATACCTTACGTGTATTTTAGTTACCATAATAGTTTACGTATCCATTTTGTGATTTGCGAGTCAATAGATTATTTATTTTATTTATTACGTTGTTTAAACACGTTCTTGAGATTTTTTAATAAAATATAATATTTTGTTTTAATGCATGTGTCAATATAATGAAAATCATTTAGTCGTAGTATACCATTGTATAGATGTTATTGTATTTAAAAATGAATAAAATGAATGAAATGTCTGTGTTATTTTCTAATAACCACTTTTAATTTCATTATAAAGAGAATAATTAATTTGTAGCATTACCTTCTATTCGCTTTTCGTGCCAAAGGTAGGTAGGTATTGGAATTTCATGAAACGTTAGTCATATGCGGGCATCAAACCTGCAGCTCCTCTTGTGAAGTGGTTGGTGAATCTGCATGGTGAGCTATAAAACCTTAACATCGCTATCCGTGCAGTCAAGATTAGGTGAGGCCAAGTGCCCCTGCGAAACTATTCTAAAACCGTTAAATTGCATTTACCAAAAAACTAAAATAAAAAGTGGTGCTGTTAGGGAGATTTATCCTCACACCGCCCAGCACTGGGTTAGATAAAAAGGACGATGATCACACACACACACACAGTTGCTGACACATCAACGGCGTGATCAGTTCTTTCTTATTGCTTTATCAATGGTAAACAGTAGTTTCATTGGCAATAGTAGATTTTTAAAGAAATCTCAGGTTTTCTTAGCCATTTATTTTTAATAATCAAAAAGTGATTCTTCATTTTAAAAGATAACAGTTTTTTAAACACTGGACCGATTAGCAAAACGTTCCCAACTTTTGACACATCACCACTACGGGTCCCCACCCCTGATGTATCGTGGGTTAATATACAAGTTTACGATACACACAGCGCCATCTAAGCTGTACAATGCGAATTCGTCGTAGTTAAATAGCCCTATATCCACACTCCGTCCACTTCAACCTTTACGCTTAGCTTTGCTTCCCATAGTGTCACATATACGCGATAGATGGCGGTACCTATGATACTACCTTAACCTAATATTACCCTGACCTAACAACTTTACACTCAACAGCGCTATCTAGGACGTTTGATGGAGATGCTGTACTCTGTTGCTAAATGAATTTATACAAGTTATGTTACCCTCCTAGTTACCGACGTTTACAATTGATGGCGCTGTTACATCTGTCGATATGTTTAGAGTAAAAGTGTACCTAAGGCTGCCTGGTCATGTCCGATTATTAGTGACCAATTTTTGGAGTAGACAAATAGAACGTACTCATAGCAACAGAGCAACGCACACCTACAAAAAGTCGGTTGTCTGGGCAAATTTAAATAATCGGTTACCGTTTGATAATCTCCCAATTAAGACGTTTTCAGTCCTCGAAAGTTAGAGTCTTTCAAAATTCTAATGAAATTGTTGGTATTGTTTGCTGAGGTTTACGCGAATATTAGACATTGAAATAAAACTATTTTTAAACGGATTCTATCGCGGTTTATTTTGATTTTCTGAAGTCTGCCCGTGACCATAACACCTGCAAAGGTGTTGAAACGTCGAGAACTAACATCAAAATAAACCACGAAATATCCGTTAAAAAGTAGTTTTATTTCAATGATATTGTTGGCCTTTATTTTAAGTAAATAAAATGAGTTTGCAATTAACATATTGCTTATTGCCTTCCTTTAGGATTTTCCTGGGATCCCACCATCGGCGGACTTTGAATACATTTATAAAGATTCCGAAAAACTTATTAGGTACTAGCTGTTGCCCGCGGCTTCGCTCGCGCGTAAAGTAAAGAGTAAGTAGTATTAAAGGTAGATGTATTCTGGGATTTTCAAAGTAAGGAGAATGTATAAAATTTTTCATCTAATATTATGGCGTTAAAATAATAATAAAAGTAAAGTAAGTAGCAAAAGCATTTGTGTTATGGAATCGGAGACAAAAAAGGTACCATAAACACCCAGACCCGTGGGGTACCCGACCCGTCCGGGGATCGAACCTGGAACCTTAGAGCTGGCGACACCTTAAAAACCGGAGTGAACGCCACTCGACCACGGGAGTCGTCATTATAGATAGGTATGTCTTAGATGGTCATTATCTTATCTATTTATCTTTTCATCTGTCTATCTTTGAGAATACTGAACTTCACATACCAACTATTTCAGCCCTTATTTCACCCCCTTAGAGGGTAGATTTCTAAAATCTACCCTCATAAATACATCTATATTGTATTTCTATATATATAAGAAATACATCTTATTTAGTTCTAACTAATAACCCCTGTATGAAATTGAATGTGTCTATCTTTGAAAACGACACAATTATTATGCCTACAAACTTCCAACCCCTTTTTCACCCTCTTAGGGGGATGATTTTTAAAATCGCTGAAATCGTCATTATTTATTTCTATCCAGAAACCCGTATACGAAATTTCATGTGTCTATCATTGAAAATACCGAACTTCCCAAAAAAACTTTCAACCCCTATTTCACCCCCTTAGGGGATAGATTTCCTTCCTCAATAAGTGGGCTATCTAACAGTGAAAGAATTTTTCAAATCGGACCAGTACTTCCTGAGATTAGCGCGTTCAAACAAACAAACTCTTCAGCTTTATAATATTAATATTAGTATAGATAAATAATTATAGTATCTTAGCCGTGTGCAGCGCCCCTTAGTGAACTCCACTGCGGGTGACGTAACCTACGACAAACTTATTATTTGCGGTTGGTACAGTATTCGGGTCTAGGGATCGAACCGCAAAATTAAGTTTGTTTTTTATTGTATATACTTTTCCGGGATAAAAACTACCCAGTGTGGTGCCCAGGATATTAAAGAACAATTATACCAAGTTTCATCGAAATCGAACCGGTAGTTTTTGCGTGATGCCTGAACAAACAGACAGACAGACAGACAGACAGACAGACAGACAGACAAAAATTTTTTTAATCACATTTTTGGGTTCGGTGTCGGTCTAGTAACACACCCCGCCATTAATTTTTTTGATATTTTCAATGTACAGAATTTTCACTTCTACAGATTTATTATAAGTATAGATATCGTATAGGTATTCGAAACTTAAATTTTACATTCCATTTGGTTTTCAGTTTTGTTTTAATCTGATAAATTGTTCTCCTTAGGTACTCCTAGGTTTATTATTGAAATATGAAAAGCAAGTAGATTTTTAAATAATAGAAAAAATATTCATAGTGATTATAACCGCATTCATGCGTTACAATAGTAGAATTAAATAAAAATAGAAAGATGGCAAAATTTTAACCGTCGCCGTAAGACGTGCAATAAAATAGGAAAGAAGTTTGAACGCTCGGGCAGTGACCTCATATTCATATTCTTTATTGCAATCCATAATGTACATTAATGGTGGAAAAGGAAATATAAAAGTCACAATTATGGACCCTGATGGCACGGCAAGTAGAAGAGAGGAAGGCGTTTTATGTAGATATTGTACCTATTAGTTAATGCATTACCTCTGTAGCTTAGTTGGGAAAGCGACTGGCGCGTTGAAACCACGCGTCGAAGGTTCAAGTCCTGCCGGAGGTTCAAATTTTACCTTCTTTCTATTTGTATTTAATTTACAAGTATTGTGACGCATGAATGCTGTTATAATCAATAATAGTTGTAGCAGCGCTATCTATCTGATTTTGAATTAAACAATTGTTAATCAGGTCAGCAAAACCAATCTATAGTATATACTGGATTGCACAGATGTCGCACACGTCGCCGTAGGACGTGCAATGAAATAGGGAAAAATAAATTTGAACGCTTGGGTTGTTGTGTTGGCATAATTCTTTAAGTATAATATCTAAGTCGATCAATTTGGTACCAATTCGTTCATCCTAATGTATTTAATCCAATTTAACCTCAATACCATTAGACTATTGCTTAGAACAAAAGATAATGAAGGAAAACCCGAATTTGGGGTAAAAAAACATAAGTCAGAGTGAGGGGTTGTCAACTTAAAACAAAGTGCTATAACTAAAATTATAAAATTTATTGATTTCAGATATCTGATATGCAATAATAACTGTAATATTAAAATAAATAACGGTAGGTAACTAAAAATTATATACGAAGTAAATAAAACTACATGTCTCAAATAATAATTGCAAGTTATTAATTACTTCGCACTTCAAAATTTATAACCATAACTTTTTGAGAGGTACTACAAATTAACGAACAATTTACAATAATATCAAGTCAAGAACTTTTTAAAGACATACCTCAGTCAGAACTATAAAGACACTACACAGCGCTAAAATGTCTGCAGACATGGCCAAGGGTCATTCTTTCAAGAAAAATCCTAACACCGCGATTCAGGTGAATGACGTTACACGCACAACGCCATCTATCGAATATCTACATTCAATACTGCACGCAGTGGATCTCTAGATAGTCTAAGTTTTCTACATTGCTTTCGTAATTTTACGTGATACCAGAACAAATAAACAAACAAACAATCAAAAAATGCTGAAAATGGGTTTTATTAGTTGTCCTTTCACCCTGGCAATTTTTTTTTCATGTACAAAAACGACTATTCTGCAGTTTTTTCAATAAGGTATAGATCTGTGTGTTACGCTATCACGCCTAAACTACTAAACGGTATTAAAAGAAATTTTATTATGTGATGTCTAGAGCCTGAGAAAGGACATAGGTAGGCTACTTTTCATCGTGAAAACCGGCACCCGTGGGGCCGCGTGACGCGTCGCGGGCTACAGCTATTTCTGCATAAGTAAATGACAAGCTAAGTTATTAGGTATAACGTGTAATGGAATGGTGTTGAGAGAAATACGCAAATAAATAAGTAGAGTACAGTTGCAGGACTCAGGAAAAGAGGAGACACAGGATCGTGCTATTATCCTAAGAGATCCTTAATGCTTAGAGCACATAACATCCTGTATTATCCCTAAATAAGATCCTGTGAGATCCTTTATTAACCTATTATAAGCAAGAAAACGCTTATAACGTAACTATTTTAATTTTTAAAAGCTCTTTTTTTAACTTTCATGTTTTTGTTGATTTTGATAGGTATAACACGGCTAGTATATTAAGTAGTCCTATCCTGAGACAAAAATAAACATATAATTGTGAAATAATTTTTATTACATTTCCCGTCCGCAGCTTGGCAAAACATTTAGGATACAATACATGTTTTTTTATCAATGTTTTGTGAAAAAATTGAGGTAGCAGACGCGGCTTAAGCGTGATTCTGAATTTACTGCCACCTGGTTAAAACTGCATACACTAACTGCTACAATTAAGAGTAGGGTTGCACGCTAAGATATTAATAATGAATGAACTATCATGGTAATAAATTGACATTTAAACATAGAAGGCTCTACTGTGATTACACGAAACACCCTGAGGTAACGCCAATTTTATTCTAACTGGTGTCATTCACCGAATTAATTATATTCTTAGTATCCTGCCATCTAGTAGCCATCGTAAGCACTACTTCAAAATATGGGAAGGTGAAAAGTCGGTGTTGCACACCAATAATTCATTTTAGTAACATAGTTTTTTTATTGAGTTATACAGCTTTTGCGATTGAACATTAGGAAGTTTAGTTATGTATTTAAAAACAATAACATTTTGGCAACATCACGTCTTGTGGTCTGATGAAGTTTAAACAGTCTTTAAAATTGCTATTATAACCACCGATGTTTGATCAATCTCTGATGTTCATTTTAATATAGTCGTTATTTTTTTATATAAAACTGATGTGAAATCTAAATTTATTTATTTTGTGAAATACGAATGTGAAATGGAAAGGAACAGTAGCTGTCAATCTGTCAAAAACCTCAAAATTCAATTTGACACATGACATTTGTCGTCTATAATGTCAGGATCAAACATGGCGAAGTTCGAATAATAGCAATAACGATAATGAGGCGGCCATCTTTGAATGTGATATTGTGGTCTAAGTTAAAAGATTTGACTGATATATATTATAACATTGTATAATTACCAATCAAATACGTTCTTTATTACGCGACGAATACATCGTGTGGTCTATTTAATTTAAGGACGTGTACACCTTGATGATCGGTCAAATTTGCAAGATGAGAGTTGCGTATAATGGCCACTAGGCAGCACTGAGCTTAAGTTATTTTGGCACGCTTCAGTAAGACGTGTCAGCATGCAATATAGACCAAGATCTGAGGGACATACTTTTAGCAAATAATTTCTATCGAGCAATTACTTCTCCAGAAACATTCTAAAAAACTTTACATAAAGTCACTACCGCTGACTTTAAGCTTAGATCTTTTAAACTAAACAACGGATTTAATGCAGTTTTCACCAATGCATAAAGTGATTGAATAGGACGATTTTTTTTGCATAAGCTTTTATTACTGTGCTACAGCAGTATTACACTACCAAAATACTTATTAGAAAGCAGAGTTTTAGTGTCACTTTTCGTGGTAGGTAAGTGTTAATATCGTAATTTAATATGGTTTTTCAAAGAATTATACTTTTAACATTTTTGGAACACATAAAAAATTGTACGATGAAAGACTCCTCCCGACTCATTGCCTCCCGCTCGATTACTCAACTAACCAGCTGCTTGGTTTTTCCTTAATTATATAGGTCTATGCCAAATTTTAAAGCTACGGTGTCGTTTAGAGCTGTTAGGAGGTCATTTAGCAGACGTGGCAACTTGACAACTTTATTTTTATTAAGTAATACTATCTAAATAATAAAATCTTCTCTTTCAAATTGTAACACTTATAATGTCTATGGCCCTAACTATAGCGTACAAGAGCCACTAGGACAATTGTAACAAAATTTTATTCGTAATGGCACCTTCCATTTGTATTAAAATCGATTAATCTCACTATACATTTAGGTACATGAAATAATTTATTTCTGCAAGTGGCTTAATATGACCACTTTTACATGACATATATTATGTATCTAATATATAAAATTCTCGTGTCACGCTTTTTTGTAGCTAAACTCCTCCGAAATGGCTCGACCGATTTTCGAGAAATTTTGTGTGCGTCCTTAACGACAAAAATAAAGTTCTCATTTTATGTTAGCATTTTACCGATATCTTTGTAGCGCTTAGAAATAGCGTGTACTTCTCATATGACTATGCTCCCAGGTTGTATGCTTCGTTCTTTACTCAGTTCATCGTTTCAAGTGAATAAAGAACATGACCAGTGGTTCATGCTGTCAGTTTATGATTTAGACCAGTCGTGACGTCATTAAAATCAATAAAAAATGAGCGAGACACAAATATCGTTGTCCTTGTTATTCGAAGGGGGGCAAATGCGGGGCGGGATGGAGTGAGCGCCCCCATCCAGGTGGACGCGTACGTCACCGGTTTAACTAGCGGTTTGACCATCGACATTACTACTTATAGAAATCCCTTTCGTAACTCCGATTCCAAATATTAAATGGGTTTTCCTTAAGGAGGTATACCTCATGTTTATTTCCGTCCCGAATAACAAGGCTAGGTTGCGAGATACTGATAATTGAGTTCAGACACTCTTATAGCAAATTTTTCAGTTTGAGATTAAATTAATGCTGTATCTAGATAATTTATAAGGAAGAAGTAAATTATTAAAAGTTTTACTTTCAAAGAGATTGCCACAGTAAGACTGAGCGCAGGCTTTGAGTGCTTCATTGGACTTTTTGGCGACACCATAAAGGTCTCCAGCAAGAATAAATGGACAACTAACTATGTTAACAACGTTCACTTAGGACACCCCCTGCGGGTTTCGGACTTCGACTTAGTGCATTTCTACCAAACTTAATAAGGCAAACAGCAACAGAGGGTTGGATAAAAGAATTATTATTTTGTGATATTATTTGTTTTTAGTAGTTCTAGTTCGGCCGGCTCGGTCTTGCTCGATCTGGGGACGGGGGATAATTCACCAATGTTTGGTTCATAAATATTGCAGGAAAGTTAATATTATATCAAAAAGTAATATTTTGAGATAATCAAATTATTATTTTTTTCAATATTTTGGAGGCTTATTAACTCTTTCGAAGACAGAACATACTTAATAGTGAGCAACATAAAAGGGAAGGCAGGCGTAACTTCACGCACGCGAGCTCTGTTCGTAGGCCTTCTGGAAAACTAACGTGTCTACGTGCGGCTCAAAATCTACGATAGATTTGTGTTTGACAGCTATACAGCGAAATGCTATCGCTCATGCAGGCTATTCGGAATCGAATCGGAGGAAATGGCGAACAGATAGCTACTGTATGTGATAGGTCAATAATTATATTAGACTAGCTCTGCTGACCGACGTTGCCATGTCAAATAACTAACAGACAAATGTCATTCGCTTTATGGGTTACATTAGAATATAAATGGTACGGTCGTTAAGTTTTCTTTAAATTTTAATGTTTCGCAAAGCTTTTTTATTTTTTGTTCCATAAGAACCTTCTCCTGATAATAACAAATACGACAAAAAAAGAATTAGCGAAATTGATCCAGCCTTTCACGCGTGATTTCGTGACCAAGGGAGATAGGGATTCATTTTTATATATATAGATTTGCCTACAAACAAGAACATTTTTTGTCTAATAGGACTCTTGCCAAGAGCGTCTTACCATTTCTTACTAGTCTAAGGTTGTCGTTGTGAGAATGAACAACCGGAATTAACTTTTCAATGTATTACCCTCAAGGGACAATTGCTGACGAAATTAGTACTTATCATAAAATTCTTAAATGATGATTGATGAGACAGTTGTAAAGAGAGGTTTTGACGTCTGATAGCCATTAATCTCAAACAAAATAAAATCGAAGCCGAAACCGTTAAGCTATTAGTTGATAATTAATGTTAATTATTTTGGGGATTTATACATGGTGTATGCACATAATGAAACAATGTAGCAATCTTTTTGAGAACCTAATGTGTGGGTACAAGTGGAAGAGGAAACCACGAGATTATAAACCACATAATCACGAGATTATGTTATATTAAAAATCTTAAAAAAGTTGCTTTTCTCACTATAAACGGTAAGTACAGTACGTGCTCGACATAATAGGTTATTATAATGAGAAAAACGATTTTAAATGTTTTTTTTTTGCTTGTAATGAGTAAGGTTGAAATGTTTATAAATATTATGATACCAATGCGATAAACTCAGCATCTGCTACTAATGTTACTCATGAATAACAACGCCAACATAAAGAACTCACCGAGCGATTTTCACCCGCACAATTAGGTTGAAAAGATTTTTTTTTTCATATTCATGTGTTACGCATTCGAACGCGATTTGCTGGCACCTAACCGCAGCCAGACCAGGGTGCAGATATGCGTGATTGTAGCGTAGTAGGTACCTATGAAATAATTATACCATACATGAAGAAGACTGTAGACTTGTGCTACGATACTCGTAGGCCGTAGGTATAGCATCTACGACATAATTATCTGCTTCGTAGCGAGTCCGGTCTACGGCCTTTACGTCTCGTTAATGGGTATTGGACTCCCTTTGTGTATCTGATCTATTTCGGAGTATTCCCAATTTATACCTTGTTGGACTGGAACACCTAGTTCATCTATATAATATTATCGACCTCAGATTCGTTTGGACTTGAAAATTTATTTATGCAAACATTATTACAAATTTGCGGGGTAATTTGCGTCACGTCTGCTGTGCGAGACGGTCATTGCTCAGCATATGCTGAGATTCGGAAGCCCGAAATTTGTGAGGATTGATAAACTTCTTGCCGGTTGAAGTATATCTTTCAGAAATCTACGTCTATGTATTCCATGTATCGATATACTTACATACATATTGTAATTAGGCCACCCCCACGTCCGCCAGGACGCGATAAACTAAATCACTAATAAACGGATCGTCTAATGATTTTAACCAAATTTTAAAGTGGTTCACGAAAAAGTTTTGTTTGATTTCTTGTGTTAATGAACTAATTTATTTACTTGACAATGAATGTTGAGTACGATGGAGAAAACAAAGCGAGTGGGAGCTTCCCTCAAAAACGCTGCCTGATCCGTTTGATATGAAACGTAACCAACATTTTAAAATTTACGAACCACCCGTCATGTTTTCGTTAAAATATCTGGTCTGGATAATGTTGTAGCTTCAAGAACCATTTCGATTACGTCAGCAGTCTAACAAAATTACTCGCGTGGTAATCGTATATGCCGCGGACGGACACTCTGATACATGGACAAAGATGTTAAACTTATCACTCTTTTTATGTTGGGGTAAAAACGAAGTGAAAACTTTAGACAAGAGAATTAAATCGGCGGTACCGGTAGTTTCTTGGTTAGGACGTTGGACTTGCGGGCTGGACTTCTACCTTTTACAATACAGAGAACCCACTCGTAACACAAGCATCTTAGCTTAGCATGAGGGGCTAACAAGAATACTAGTGTATAGCAATGTGAGCCGTACAAGAATGTACGGCCCACATTGAAAAAGTATGGTACAAATATTCGTTATTTTAATTCGACAGAAAAGTTTGTGATGGCATAATGTATCTTCCTCATAAAGGATCACTTCTAATAAGTTTTAATGTTCTAAGGCCTAGCGGTTCAAAGACCGGATTCGCATGCATCATGTGCATGCGAATCCGGTCTTTTATGCAGGTTCGAAAGTAGCAATGTGACTTTTTCGAAGTTTATGTGCTTTCTAAATCTTTCTAAGACATCATTGACAAACGGTGAAGGAAAACATCGTGAGAAGACCTGAATTCCGAAAATTTGAATCTGATATCGCCATCCCGCAATGAGCAAGCGTGGTGATCAATGCTCAATCCTTCTCTATATGGAAAGAGGCCTGTGCCCAGCAGTGGGATGTTTATAGGCCGGTATTTTTTATTTTGCCATCAGTGCAGATTATTTGTGGAGGATACGTTAAATGTAAGTGTACACGGAAAAAATCACAAGAATGGAAAACGAGGAGGCAGACACGTTGGCACACGCGACGCCGTAGTTGCGAGACGTCGCGACGCCGTAACTGAGAGCGTCACGAACTTCTAGTTGCCCGGCGTCGCAAAGCTATAGTCGGGCGGCGTCGCAATGCCATATTAGAACGGCGTCGCGACCATATAGCTGAGAGGCGTCGCGGCGCCTAAGCATAGAGGCGTCGCGACGCCATAATGGAGCGGCGTCACGACGCTAGTTTTGACCGGCGTCGCAACGCTATAGACGAGCAGCGTCGCAATGCCATAGTAGAACGGCATCGCGACGCCTAATCTGAGCGGCGTCGGGATTCCCTAGTAGTGCAGCGTCGCAACGCTATAGTCGAGCAACGTCGCAACGCCATAGCATGGCGACGCCCTAGTAGATAACGTAGCGCAACTTTAGTTGAGCGACGTTGTGACGCCGTAACTGAGAGCGTCTCGACGCTTTAGGCTAACGGCGTCGCTGCGCCATAGTGGAGAGACGTCGCGAAACAATTTAGACCGGCGTCGGAACGCCATCGTATTGCGGTGTCGCAACGCTATAGTCGAGAGGCGTCGCAACGACTTAGTAGAACGGCGTCGCGACGATATTGCTGAGAGGCATCGCGCCGTCACAATTGAACTGCGTCACCACGCTATCTTTGAGCGGCGTCGCAACGCTATAGTCGAGCAGCGTCGCAATGCCATAATAGAACGGCGTCACGACGCTATTGTTGAGACGCGTCGCGACGCCCTAGTAGAGAAGCGTGGCGCCTCTATCGTTGAGCGGCGTCGCGACGCCGTAACTGAGAGTGTCACGATGATTTAGCTCAACGGCGGCGTTGCTACGCCGTAGTAGAAAAACGTCGCGAACCAATTTTGACCGGCGTTGGGACGTCGTCACGACGCTATCGTTAAGCAGTCTCGCGACGCTATAGTTGCACGGAGTCGTAACGCTATAGTCAAGCGGCTTCCAATGCCATAGTAGAACAGCATCGCGACGCCTGTGCTGAGATGCGTCGCGACGCCTTAGCTGAGAGGCGTCGCGACGCCATAATTGAGACACCTCACGACGCTATCGTTGAGCGGCCACGCGACTCTATAGTTGCACGGCGTCGTAACGCTGTAGTCGAGCGGGTCGCAATGCCATAGTAGAAACGGCATCTTGAATCCTAAGCTGAGAGACGTTGCGACGCCATTATTGAGCGGCGTCACGACGCTATCGTTGAGCCGCGTCGCGACACTCAACTCAACTTGGCGTGTACCATGACTCAAGCTTCAATTTGATGTGTACGTTGATCAAATTATATCTAAAGCTGTGAAGGCATTGGGTTTCGTGATGAGGCTCTCCCGGTGCTTTAAAAATGCTTAAACGTTTAAAATACTATATTTGCACATTTGTTAGGAGCCACCAGGAGTATACCCCACAAATTTGGAACCCTTGCAATCATAAATACATAGGTCGCATTGAGAATATCCCAAAAAGATTATTCGATACCTATGTTTCCGCTTGAAACTACCATATAATTCGGATAATTTTGACAGGCCTGTTGGTCCAGTAGTTAGTGACCCTGACTGCTAAACCGGAGGACGTGGGTTCGATCCCCACCTAGGACAAATGTTTGTGTGATGAGCACGATCATTTGTTTTGTGTCTGGGTGTTATTTATCTATACTTATGTATGTGTTTAGAAATATATAAATATGTTTATCAGTTGTCTGGTTGCCATAGTACAGATATAGTGTCGCTATAGTTACGCGGCGTCGCAACACTAATTATTAAAGCGGCATCGCGAAGCGTTGGAAGAGAGGTGCCGCGACGCCATAGTAGAGCGGCGCGCGGCGTCTCGACTCTATGTCGCAGCTAACTGTTTTACGACGTTCATGAGATATAGCCTGATGATGGACCGACGGAGGGGCGGACGAGCGGACACGGAGTCTTGGTTAGTGGTAGTTAATAGGGTCCCATTCTACCCGTCGGGTACGGAACCCTAAAATTGGTTAACTTTTTTACCGACCTCTATAGTCAAATATTGATGGAGCTTATATTAAAAACATACGTTCAATATAATAATAAGCCTCATACCAACTTGATAACTTTATAAAATAAATTTCACCTGTTGCGAGAGTGCGCCACAACAAACTCTCCACAGCCAAACCGTTTCCTTATTCGGTCAAGGTCAAGCACCGTACGGTTATTAACCTCAGTAAACGAGATCAGTAGGCTTCCATAGCTGACGTTTTTGTGGGGGTTGGAGAGTTTTCAGTTGTATAAGGTCAGTTCGCAACGTTTCGATGTTATGCGATATTATCCTCTACGCTGGAAGTATGGGCTTTTATGTTGGTTTATGTTATGACCTAGTGAGAAAGGGTTTGTTAATCAATAAATTACGATAAAACCTTTATTTAATACCTCCTTATTATTTAATAGCTTTTCTAACAAACTAAATTACTGTGATTCGAACTTGATGCTAAGAAACAGCAGCTTCCGTATAATTTTAAAACCTAGTTTTAAATATGTGAACTTGATTATAACCTTTGACTGCCAAACATATTATTAAAAATTCTTGAAATTATCTTATCAATAATGATGTGCATTGATTAATTGTTTTTTTATGACGGTATTAGAAACATCTATTTCTTTTGTAACATGAAATCACATACATATTATAATAAATAGTAAGAGTAGTCAAATAAGGGTGCTGTCTGATAATGCACATACGCATATACATCACAAATTCAAAGAGAATTTCGGAAGAGATTGTTGTTTATACGTTTGTAGTCGAAGGGGAATTGGGGTATTCGTATAACACCAAAATTAATTATATTAAAATTGAATTTATTCGTCTGAAGATTATAATCATGTATTATATCATCATAATTAATTATATACATGATATATGATGATATGAATAATCATCATTATGGGACATCATTAAGTCCCATAACTTTAAAAACATATACGCTGGAAATGGCAGAATATTGTAGACTTAATACATAATTATGGTCTTAATATATATAACAGTTTTAAACATGACTGTGATCGACAAAGACATTCAATTCTGTTCTAAACCGCAATTAGAATACATTTGATGGTTTCCAGACTGAGCAAAACTTACCTGTAGCTGTCGATAACAACAACCATTAAAAATAGGTGTAGGGGATTATTTTCCCTATATTTTACTAAAGTTGTACATTTTTGCATGGGTTCCATTGGGCTGCTAGGGAGCAGCATCAGGAAATTCGATACCCACTTACAGTGTTAGGGGCGCGGGAGGTGCTGTAGGAACATGGTGGCTTTGGCGTAAGTACCTGCTTTGCGTAGTCCAGATCGAGTCTATCTCCTGCCGCCGCTACTACAGCTGCAGCGAAGATTCTCTAAGGATCAAAACTCACACTCTCACTGTCTGCTTCATCAGCCTTTATGGTCGAGGGCGCGAGGTAGCTCGCGAAGGTCCCTGTCGTCATCACGTCCTCTTTAAGATGAGATAATGACGTTGAAATGATATCGTCGAGAAGCAATTACACCTTTGTGTTTTTCTTTTCTCTAGGGGAAGACGACGGGATAGGTAAAATAAAACTCAATTATTAATATTTAGCCAATATTATTAAAGACTACAAAGAGGTTCAAAGAAAAATGCCAAATTATAACAACTGCAATACTTATATCTATAGAGCTTTAAAAGGTTTTACTTAATAT